>PVYJ01006659.1:0-34853 GCA_002995095.1 Rhizopogon sp. AM-2018a | reverse complement strand
CAAGTAATGCGGAGAAATTAATTATTCGCGCATCTGTCTGTCAGTGATTTCACTATATAGCTTGTACATGCAGTCACTGAGTTTTCATGACTTGTGACATACCCAGATTAGTGCGTGTCCCAATTGTTCTTGGCTCGTTCATGAATGGCGGCGTCATTGATGCGTTTCTCGATATTTTTATGACTTGGAAACAAGACCGGCGATTTTCTCGCCGTCGTAGTTACACTATGCTATAGAACCACTAGCAGATGAGAAAGCATAAGCTTAAATCATTTCCTGAGATACGTCGCTACACGTAAAGCACATCAAAATCGACGACAGCGGTGAAATCGCGCACGTCGAAGATAGAGTTCCTGTGTTCTCATCCTTTAATAAGTTACCGCAAACATGATGCAAGGTTGTCAAAATAACCCATACTAACACAATGTCTCAGCCGATGATCATACTCTACGACGTGCCATCCAATATCCCGCAACCTTGGGCTCCCAATATATGGCGGATAAGGTAAGGGATTTTGCTCCAACGCCTGTGTGCGCTGATATATTTCAGGTTGATACTCAATTACAAACGGCTCCCCTACCGCACTGCTTGGGTGGAATTTCCAGACGTCGAGGCAATCCTCCGTGGCATTGGAGCTGCACCAACATCTAATAAGGACGATGGACGACCTGTGTTCTCCCTCCCGGTCATCGTGGATCCTATCAGGTCTCCGCAAGCCCCGATAGTCGTTTCCAATGCAAATAACATTGCTGAGTACTTGGAGGTGACCTACCCAGGTCAGTATACCCTTCCATCTGTGATCAATACATGCTGAGGCATCTGCAGCGCGTCAAATATTTCCAGAGGGATCCCGTGCACTGCAGGCACTGTTCGTGCACTATATCCAAGACATATTCGTGAAGCCGCTGCTTCCTATCATGGTACCCCTCAGTCACCAGCATTTGCCGGAGCGCAGCCAGAGCCATTTTCTCAGCGGAACGGTACCGAGCTACCTTTCTGTTCCTCCAGAACGAGAACAGGCTTGGAGAGCAGTTGAAGAGCAATTCGATTTCCTGGCGAATATCCTTGATAAGAACTCAGGCATGGACGGTGATGGTATAGTCGTCATGGGCCATGAAATCACCTATGCTGACTTCGCCATTGTGTCGGTGCTCATTTGGATAGAGAAGGTGGCACCGCATGATGGTTGGGTGAGGGTTCGGCAGTGGAACGGCGGGCGGTGGGGTAGGCTATGGGAAAGGTGCAAAAGCTGTATGGATGTATTTTAGTAGCAACACCCGAGTCGATGGCTATCCTTTCTCTACCTTAGTTCGAGTATATTTCGTTTGTTTGTACCTCCCGGACGAAGATATTAATCGCTGCCATAGAATAGGCGAATTGTTCATGTACTCACATGGTGACATGTAAACTTTGCACTGAATAGAACTTCATCATGATGTTGTCGGAGTATCATGATGGACTTGGAGATGCTCACCAATCTGGTTGCCCAGCGACAATGCCCACACAATTGAAGTTGATCAGGAAGTGGAGAAAGCTCGGGTTCTATGTATATGTGCAATCCACGATTCCACTTGCACTCAAGCTGATGCGACATGTGCAGATCTAGATGAAATCCGCAACGCTAGCGTAGAAGACAAAACACGCTAGTAGACTATTAATACCAACGGTGCTTGCCCGACAGCTGAGCAGTGAGTTGTATATAGCAAGAGCCCACGTCAGGCTTCATGATTTTCAAGAAACAGATTTTTTTTTTGTAGAAAGTGGTTTGATACTGAGTTGGGCGCGTCGGTTGTATTAGTTGTCGGCTCTAATCTCAAGTAGTGTCACATCTCACAAGCTCATGTAGACACCTGGCAGTCATAGTCCAAGAGAGATGTCGAGTTCGTCGTCATCATGCTCGCCCTCTTCATCGGCGGTAACCATTCCAATACCAGGCAAATCGATTTTGAAGCGTCCTCCACCCGCACAATCTGGCATTCTCTCTCGAATCAAGGGTTTTCTCCCAACTCAATCTCCCGCTTCTGCAGCTGACGACACCAAACCTCTCAAACGTGCTCATTTCATACTTCCAAAACTCGTGACAGTCTACCCTATATCTTCTGTCAACCCTCCATCAACACCCACGCTCAAAGATGAGAAGCGGGCCATTGAAGATCGGGAAATGGAGAGGCGAAGGAGAGTGGTCAGAGGTAATTCCATTGGTCCGAATGAAACGGAAGAGTGGTGGAACTTGGACAAGGTGGAGTCGTTCTACAGAGAATGCTGCGCCTCAAGGGAAGAAGAGCCAGATCCTGCGATCTCTGCTGCTTTCAAGGTGACAAAACTCATTTGTGGGTTCCCTGGGCATATCAAACTCATCTCACATGTTGTGTTACCGAACAGCGCGCATCAGGGACGAACCCTCGGTCTGTCGATCTTTCTGGTGTACAATTGACACCTACATCTGCTGCCATCCTCTCTGACGTGCTTACAATCGAGTGGGGTCTTCGAAAACTCACCCTCAGGGAGTGTGATTTGGATGAATATGTAAGTTTACTTTCCACCTGGCTGCCTCCGTGTCTGCTAAGCAATCTTAGAAATTAAAAGTTATGCTTCATGCACTTCTTATACCTGGCACCCTTGTTTTCCTCTCCGTCGCGTCAAACCGTCGCCTAAAAGCGTCCGCTTTTAAAGTGTTAGGTTATTATGCATCAAATGTGGGTGATCTCTTCAGATGTTACAATAGTTCCTCATTTCCATTACCAGGCAAAAACTCTACAATTCCTCGACCTCTCACAAACAAGTTTAGATAAGAAGGCAGTGGAGTATATTGTTGCCTCGTTGACAACAGCACCTGAGCCGGGTTTGATCTCTCTGCGTCTAGACGACTGCAGTCTCAGAGTACCGGCACTAGACGTCCTCGGTAAGTTGTCAGTGTCCACAACTGCATCTGATTTTCATTGAGTGTTGCAGCCCGAGTTGTTCGTAGTTCATCCCTTCGTAACATCTCTTTGCGGCACAATCGCATCAATGCCACAGGAGCAGTTGCGCTTGCACTCATGATCCGAGACTATCCAGACGTGGTCCCCACTACTCCCAATTTAGCTACCCTTCCCCCGCATCCAGGAAGCGCGATCTCTCCTCCCCCCTCCCCGATGCCCCCAAACACCTATTTACCTCCTCCGTCACCTGTTGCCCGCACAGGACCTGTACTGCCTCCTCCGCGCCATCCATCGTCCTTACCTCCTCAAACGACCTACACGCCATACGTACCTCGTCGCCGAAGTGCCACACCCGCACAACCTCCCCCTCTCTCCGCTGCCGGACAGCCTATCCCGATCATTACCTCAAATCCACAGGGTGGGGTTACTACCCGTTATCTTCCACCGAGTGTGCCTCAACGGTCGGAAGGCGGACTTCATAATGGCACGAGCCACAGACATGACGATGGTCCAAGTGCTGCGCTCTTAGATAAAGTGCGCGCACTCGATGCATTGCCAAGACTTGGAGCCCTCCGAACGTTGGATTTACGCGGCAATGACCTTCGCGTGAGTATTTCCCTCCAGTTTGGATCGACCATTGATGACGTTATGTCGGCTCAGAATGGAGTTACCTACCTGGCACAAGTGCTCAAGCGGAATAGGACGCTCAAGGTTTTGAACTTGAGTGAGAACAAGCTGGATGTCCAGTGTTTAGTGTCGATTGCCGAGGCGCTGGTAAGCGTTTAGAGTCTTTTTCGATCGGTCTTCAGTTTGAAAACAATTTTATAGAAATATAATATTTGCTTAGAAACTCTAGACCTCAGTCGAAATCCGTGCTCAGGTCCTGGTCTCGAAGGAGTGCGTTGATAACTAGTTCCATAATGTGCCTAGACTGAACATTGTATAGATCCAATCACTCCGAACGGCTTTCACATTGAATACCGCTCTTAAGCGTCTATTCCTATCTTCCACTAACATGACCTCAGCGAGCGCGATAGCTCTCGCAGAGTTCCTCCCTGAATCAACTTCCTTGCTTCACCTTGATCTTACGGTCAACAACTTGGACATCGCTGCCGTCATGGCGCTTAGCTCAGGACTCAAAGCCAATCACACCGTGCGGTGTCTCGACCTCAATATACCTCCGGATGACGAGGAATTCGCCAAGTAAGTGTCTAGCGGCGTCTGCACAGTAGTTTTGATGGAGCTGACGGTACACAGAATGTGTCGTGAGATTCTCAACACTTGTATCCGGAACACGGAGGAAGCGGAACGAGCGGCGCATGCTTCTGATGGGTCTCGCACTCCAGTGAGCAACAAGGGGGCTGGTAAGGGTGTGTGGAATATGATCGAGGAAAGTGAACTTGCCAAATCAATACGTCAAGGCGGCGGGCTCAAGGTAGGTGACTTTCTTGCTACAACTATGTGCAGCCTGTTCACGATCCTAAAGGGGAGTACTGAAATTGTATCAAGAACGCACATACTACTCTCTCAAATGGAGAGCTCCGTGAATGGCTCAAGATTCTCTTCGATTATATCTTCTGGCGCGTCTTCCCCAACTGTCGCACGACCTGCGGGCCAAGACCTTGTTCAGCAAGCCCGGACCATGATTGATGAAATCACGGAGAAGGTACAGACCACGACAGATACCATCCTTCTAGAAGACCTTCTGGGCCTCTGCGATAAATTACACGGTAGTATCGCACGGCTCTCGTCCATTCCCTCAAGCAAACCATCATTACACGGTCTTGGGATAACAGTTGCAAGCAGCACTACCAGCTCCGCTGTTTTACACAAGAGCCCTACAGATGAGGAACCTCTAACTCCGAGGGTAGACAAAGGAAAGGGTCGAGCAGAACCTGAACCAGAGGAGCCTGAGAAAGTGTTGAGTCCCACTTTCAGGATAACCGAATCAGAGGAAGAGGATGAAGACGACAACAGATTCTCAGGCGAGGAGGACCAAGCTGGAGTGCCGTCCCCTGTGGTTAGGTAAGTCTCCATTAGAGGGAAAGATCTTCATGCGCTGATGATGTCCAAGGTCGAAAAGTTGGGTGGAGGAAGAAGGGGAAATCTTCCGAAAAGGTGCAGTTCTTCTCGGACCTGAGGAGATGGAAGGGGAGTACGCCGGTGAAGAGCTTCGTCGTGAGGTACGTACATAGGTTATCTAGTTTCGTGCACATTTAACATCGCAGCAGTTATTGGAGGCCATGGTCGAACGGCCACCTCCTCGCGGCATCATCGATGAATTTGGCATCGAGCTGGACGTCAGCGCACCCGAGACTACCTCTCCACAAGCAGAAGAACCTCAGCGGCCTCCACCACGCCCATATATCTCCCGCAGTCGTTCGTCAAATGGATCGACGGGAGACCCACAGTCTCCAATTTCACCCACCAACTCAATGTTTGTTGCGAGAAGCCCCACTTCACCCACATCTCCGGCCTCGCGGTCATTTCCTAGAACCTTATCGGCAAGCCCAGCCCCCGAGTCTTGAGAGGAGCTTCATGTTCTTCGTACCCACCAATTATCTGACCATCTCATATTGATCCCCCATACGGACTCTGCCATATACCTACTTTCTATAGTAGTCGTGAGATGTTGTGGCACATCGGATGAAATATATATCATTCAAGGATAACCTTTGCTTGCTTGGATTTCATCCTTTAGTGTATATTACTTCGATGCAGTGTTGTATTTTTCAGCACCAAGGACAAATCTGACCTCGGACGAACCTATAAATGCTCCCAATCTCATGGAGCTCGGCGTATTTCACGGCGAGCTTGGAGAAGTTCCATCTTCGGGCTAGTTGGAAGAGAAGCGATGACGATTCATCAAAATGACCAGCCATCCAAGAAGCATGTACTTCACGTCATTCAGCGCCGCGGGATCGTCCTGCGACGATATGTTCTCAAAAGTCTCGTAGAAGTAAGAGTAATGTAATCCATGGAGCACGCCGGCCCACTGGAGATCCAAGGCGGCTTAAAGATGAGGAAGACAGTGTATTGAATTGGCAGCTGGCGTAAGTTAGGGCAGCCTGTGAATTTGGAGGATGTGAGGCCACGGGGTGGAAGCTACTTGGATTGTGGCTCAAGAACTAACCTTGGCCTTCCAGAGGTTTCCAATGCCACGGTAGGCGTGACTCTCGAGCAAATGTACTTTGGTAATAATCATCTTGTCGTCTAGCCGTTTCAGTTCCGTCAAGAGTGCGTCTATTCGCAGCGAGGCAACCTTGTACTGCAGTGCTTCAAGTTGCCTGTGCAATGATCAGCATTAATATAAGGTGTGGATAGCCTTACAAGGCAACGAGGCGAATTTCTACGTATGCGCTTTTCGCTTTTTGATCATTCAATATTGTCAATGAGAACGTCAATTTGGGTTTTCCAGCTGTTAGGATGGTGTTCAAGTTGAAGTAAGAAGCGTACTGTGGACTACGTTGCAGATGTTAAACGACAACACGGCAGGTCGAGAAAAGAGAGTGTGACTTACTCAGCTTAGCGGTCTTTGCTTTGGCAAGTTGGTGGTTGAGGATACGAATACTCTTCAGAGTATGATAACTCGGGCTAAGCCACTGGCATCTCTGTCTAGCGCAAGGGCTTGTGGTCCAACCGACCTCGGGAGGCTTACTCCTAGTCTTGGTAGGGCTCCGCGAGTTTGATCAAGTCGACTCTTGATCTCGTAGCGACCGTTCCTTATCGACATGTACTGCGGCTCCATTAGAGGTAGATGCCTGGTTGTGTAAATCTATAGCAAGTCACGAAGTCCGATGTCCAAGCATGCCGGTAGGGTTCATATATCTATAGTATACACGCCTCACTTAAATCGGCGAACTTGCGCGTCTCATCACGGACGACAACCTGCAGATACCAAAGTCAGCATGCGAAATACACGAACGCAGCGAACGTACCTTGACGCGCGACCCGCCCTTCGGCTTCACCTCCACTGCCTGCCTCACTTCCACCTCCCAAAGGATTATACCTTCGCTGCAGTTCTTGTACCGTCTGGCTCTTTAAAAACCAATCAAAGTGGGATACATGATATCCTTCTTCATGCGTTCGTAGATGTCACCCGCACGCATCCCGTAGTGGTTCAGCCGGTACCAGTCCGCCTCCTCACCGTACACTTTACCTTTAGTCGCCGGATAGTTGAGCTCAAGCTCTTGCATGAGATAGCGCACTGAAGCAATCTTCTTTGCAAGTAGGAATTCGAGGTTCGACCGCTGATTCCGCCTGGCTTCGCGATACGTGCAGCGGTTCTCGGATAGTCTTCATTCAGAGACATCAGTTGTATAGGGAAGAATACGATTGATACGTATGCATACCAGCAGGTCCTCCCAGTGCTTCTTGAAGTATAGGTAGTACTCTCTCCAAACATTATACTGGATCTCCAAAGCCAAATCATAGTCATCCGTATTCCGTCTCCTCGAGTCCGAGAAGAACGGCGCCTTTTCGGAATATTTCTCCTTCTTCCATCCGACTTTTCGACCTTGGACATCCATCGGCGCACGAAGATTTTTCGATTGAATAACAACTCACCTAACCACAGGGGACGGTACGCCAACTTTGTTCGAGCTATCAACGCACTCCTTCGAGACCAGGACCTGAGCATGGATTTCGACTGAGGTCTATAATTTTTAAACAAATATTAGATTTCTATAGTTGTTCTGAAGATCGATCGAAGAGACTGTGAAACGCTTGCGGCATCAATCGACACTAAACACTCAGGGCATCCAGCTTGTTCTCACTCAAGTTCAAAACCCTGAGTACTTGTGCCAGGTAGGTAAGCGTAACCGTCATCAATGGTCGATCCACACTGTGTACTACGCGAAGGTCGTTACCTGAGTTTCGTAAATCCAAGCTCCAAGCCTAGACGCAGAGAGATTAAACCTGGCTCACTGGCAGGCGCCGTTGTGAATGAGGCCACAATATACTCTACTGCCTTTTACCTGGTAATAAAAATGAGGAAATATCGTATAGGCAAACCTCAATTTACATGTTCTGATAATACTCTAATATGGTGGCATAATTTCCCACGTATTTCCACATCGACCACGACAGCGAGCGCAGTTGTGACTAGACCGTCATCTGCTAACGATGATGCTCGGAGGATCGAATGGAACGCCATGGTTCAGGGCATCCAGGCTGGAAATGCTCATACAAAATGCCTGCGATCCAACACTCCCTGAGCCCAACTATGCAGTCCACCTCGAGATCGCCGAATTCATCAACACCAAGAAAGCCAATACGTTCGTTAATCCTGCTCGCTCAATGTCTAGTCCTGACTCCACATTAGCCCACGCGAAGCAGCAATGCTCATCGCACGTCTAGCAAACCACCGGAACCCTCATATCGCCATTCTTGCACTCGCACTCCTCGACACTCTTGTGCAATCGTGTGGCTACCCGTTTCATCTCCAGATCTCAACTAAAGAGTTCTTAAACGAGCTCGTCCGTCGATTCCCTGAACGTCCACCTCCCTTCCCTGGTCCAGTCATGTCCCGCATCCTAGAGCTCGTCCAACGATGGAAGGAGGGTATCTGCGCAGAGTCCCGGTGGAAGGAGGATCTAGGGAATATCAGGGATATGCATAGACTTCTAACATTCAAAGGGTACCGCTTTAGGGAGCTATCCCGCCGTGCGGAGGCCCCCACGACGATGGTTAGTTCATTGGTGGCTCATGTATATCCTATTTGTTCACATAGCAGCTCAGAACATCAAGTCTGCTGATGAACTTGAGTCCGAAGACCGAGAAGCACAATCTGCTAAACTTCAGGAACTCATTCGTAGAGGCACCCCGCGGGACCTGGCAGCCGCGCAAGAACTCATGAAGTCCCTCGCCGGTGCCAATCCCGATGCCAAGCCCGACTACCGCTCACAAGCCATGAAGGAGCTCAATAAGCTCGAGAGTAAGGTCATATTGTTGAACGAGATGCTCGATAACTTTGACGTTGCGCGAGGGGAGAAGTTTGCCTCGGGAGATGCTTATGACGTGCGTCAACATTCTACTTGTTCGGCTGTATCGTTTGCGCACTTATTATAACAGCAAGTTGCGACAATATTGACGTCTGCCCGTCCGAAGCTCCAGAAATGGGTCTCAGACGCGGAGACAGACGATCCAGAGTCATTAGGTAGGTCATTTTTCCTTCTTTCCGATCTTCTCTGCGTAAGTCTCACATACCTTTCAGATTCCTTCCTCCAAATGAACGATCAAATTAACCATGTCATTGCACGCTTTGAGGCGTTCAAGAAGGGCGACTACAGCGTATCCGCCAATCCCATCCCTGTCGAGCTCGCTCAAAACGAGCTATCCCTTATCAATCTTGACGAGAGCTCACAATCCTCATCACATGGCATACCAGCAGACGATCTTGCTAGCTTGTTCGCCTCGTCGCCGCAAGCCCAAGCCCACGCTCCGCAATACACTATGTTTGCCCCACAACCCAGCGTCCTCAACAATTCTTCTCCCTCCACCTCATCACCCGTTCCAAGCACCACCCCGCCACAACCACAATTCGGATCCATCATGCTTGCGCCCACTCCTCCACGGGTAACGTCCCCAGGATATCTCGGGGGCAACAACGGGGGTACAAGTATCACTCCGAATTCAAGCTCGTCTAGAATGTTACCTCCAGGATTGGGGATGAGTATGGAGTCGTCAGCTAGTAATACAGGCATGGGCATAGCGCAGGGTGGTGGTCTGGGCATTCATATGAACACACCGGGACCAAGGGCTAGCATGGGTGCGATGATGGGACAAAAGCAGCCCACGTCGGCGCAACCGACGCAGCAGGGGAAAGACCCATTTGCGGATCTGGCGGGACTATTTTAGGTATCACGTTCATGTTGTGGGGTAGTCGAGAGGTAGAGGTGCATGGTTTATCTTTCTGGAATGTGGATTTATGCGATTTTGGATCAGTACTTATGTGCTTGTCATCCGCCAGGGTTTCAAGTTGTGATTTTAGATAACGTCCATCTGAGTTTCTCACATGACTTGCGTTGTCGGTCATGCGGATTACACTTTGTTCGTGTTCCTTGATCACTCCGCTCATTCACTCGGAATCCGTGTGATGTTGAACATTGTAAAGCTTATGCTCTTGCACCACTCAGATTTGGGGTGAGCATCCACAGCTGCCGATGTGTTGAGCCACCGATTATGAACCAAGATCATCAACGATTGCCCTTCTACGGGCAGCAGAATCTCTACAACCTACGCCTGCCAGTGCATAGGAACCCATTCGAATAGCAACAGGTAATGGAGTCTTATGTGCCACTAAGGGGTGTGCCCCGAAGCTTTGACAGACTACAGTGCCTTCACGCTTTGTCACATACTTTGTGGCTCACGTCCACTTACTCAAGACAAAGCGTGTATGTCCACAATCGTCCGTCCACAGCAGAACACAATGACACTTCCACACTCAGATTCGTATATATTTCAGGCCAGATGCCTACCCAGCACCATCATCACAAGGAGAATCAGGTATCAGCTCAGACAATATCAACCGTTCCCTGTACGCGCCACTTATATTCGCCTATACTCAATCTCTTTGACATAGACATGTCTCCTCGAAAGGTGAGTCTATTCACGAGTGTCCTCCAGGCCGCTGAAGTAGAAGTTGGTTAGGCCTACGTTTGCTCCCAGGCTCATTGCAGTGAATCTTTTGCCAAGTTCGGGGACTTGAAGAAGCACGAGGCTGGCCATGCACGTCCCGAAAAGTACGTGTTTGTTCTATGCGCTAGACTGACCATTTCACCGAGCTCTACCTTCAGAGTGCACACCTGCAACTTCCCTGGATGTGGCTTCACTACATTGCAAAAGAGAAGCTTTGAGATCCACTACGCCAGACAGTATGTACCTATCCACTTCGATCCATTCAGCTATCTAATCTGCAATCTTAGCACTGGCGAGCAGCGCTATGGCTGTCCTCATAATTGTGATTTCAGGACTCATGACCCCTCCGCCCTGACGCGCCACCGCAAAGCAAAACACGGATACGTTCCTCCTCCGCGCGGTCCACGTGGCGGCGGTCGCGTTGCTGCTGCTCGCGCCGCATCCGCAGACACAACTCCATCGTCACAGCTCCCTGCTTCTTCTTACGCACCCCACCCTGGCGGGCCGGACCCATCGTTTGTTTTCTATGACCAGTCGGATAACAATTTCCCCTTCACCATGGATTTGCACGACTTTAATATGTTCAGCGAGCCCGTCAGGACAGCTGGTGGGTGGAGTGAGGGTTGCTTGTGTCCGGAATTGATGCAAAGACGCCCTTCCGAGATGATGGGTTACAGTGCATACGGGAAATACTAGTTGCATAAGTGTGTTGGATTTGTATGGTTGTTCTGCGATATCGCTGGTCGATCACTGGAACTCTTCCCCCCAATTAATAATGATATTCCCGACACGCTCTTTTAAGATTTATCTCCTTCCACAGCGTCTCCATAGACAATATAAATGATATGTTATACAATTGGGATTATGTGTACCCATGTTTCCGGGGTCCTTCAGCGCCTTTACCCTTTGTAGTGGTTTCGCCGTTGACTTACTTTTTCCCTTTTCGCAAGGGGCCATGAGTACGCCTGAATCTCACCCAACCAACTCCACAGCGCCTAACTCCACTTTCGTCGCCCGAGCTCCATCCTACAATGACTGCCTAACATGTCGTATCGTAGGAAGTGGCGCGTTTGCCGCCACTGGCATATACGCACTGAGAATGACTCGTCCCAGTGCTCCGGGCAGTGTAATTGGCAAAAGGATTATGGGTGGACTGGGAGTTTGTGAGACATTTGTTCTCATTTGGGCGTTGTCAACTGACGCTTGCGCAAGGTTTTTTGGTGGGGAGCGTGTTGAGGTGGCGAATGTAAAGCTCCTCTGGAGCCCGTCAATTGTTGACTGTAAAGGCATAACATAATTTGCTCGGCGAGCCTTACCAGATAAGGGAGAAAATCAAGGCACTATTACTCATGGACGACGACCTACTCTAGCCTTTGGCTTCAGTTATCACTGCATGAGTGTGATTCGGCTTGCTGAGCGTTTGTTTAGTGACGAATGGGCAATTCCAGACAATGAGCTTCAAATTGCAAAAATGTGTACATGATACAATATGGTACAACGAAGGATTATTCATCGTTAGTCGATTGCAGCCCTCGCTAAAACCGATTTCTAGGCAAGCTAATCATAACTGGTCTCCAACTCGCGGAGTCAGAGCAGTCACCACACTAACTCAATCCATAAATGTCGTTTTCTCTTTCACGATAGCCACTGCTTCATCTGATATAGGTTCGATATCGACTTCGAATGGATAGGGATAGCTTTTTAAGTAAACGTCAGTACTCCCTCTGTTTATTATTGTTCGCTAGACGTACCTGGACAGACCTTCAAGTATATACGGAGGATCAAATGGTTTTTCTACGCCACAGCTATCCTTGGGTTTTGATATCCGCAAAGTTGCCACCATACTGGTTATGAGTATGAACGCGCTGTTGTCTGCAAAAAAGCGCCCTGGGCACATCCTGCACGTAGTTGTCAGCAGTTTTAATCGGCAGTTTTGTAGTGCACTCACCTCCTGCCAAAGCCGAATGCATAACCGGAAGGATCGAGAGCCGTTTTCTTTACGTGGCTCTCCAAAAAGCGTTCTGGAGCAAATACTCCTGGATCTATGCCGCTGTCCTGGTCCCGACTTAGTAACCTATACGGCAGGGTAAGTACATTCCCCAGGCACATTTGTCCCACTCACCAGACATTGGGAAAAATGATAGTGTCTTTCGGTATGTAATACCCTGCCCATCATGTCAAGAGATACGCCTCGCCGCTCTCATTATTAAAAATTACCTCCGTAGACATCTGCATCTTGCAATTTCCTTGGTAAACCCAAAGGAGTGTTAGGATTCCAGCGATACACCTCCTTAATCGCCGCGTTTATGTAGGGCAGCCGTTCGCGGTCATCAAAAGATGGCAAGCGGTCGGTTCCTACAACTCTGTGTATCTCCTCACGCATCCGGGCTTGAACCTCTGGGAAGCAAGCCATGGCATGCATAAAGACCAACATCGTTCCGGTTATCTTTGCATGATCATATAGGCGGTGATGTTGGAGTTATGGAATACTTACTGTGTCATTTCCAGCTTGCGGGTCGGTAAGGCTTTCATCCCTCTTCTCAGTTAATGCAATAAGAACGTACCTTCAAAGATTGACCATGCTACCCAAGGTAGCTGTTGTCTTTGCGCCTCATCGCTTCCATGCTCCCCAAAAAAATCTGAAACAAACGAAGCCGGATATGCTCCTTGTTTCATGTCCAGCTTTACCTGTTCTATTGGGCCGTGTACGATGTCTGACACCCGCTGCCGCCCCCTTTCAGCCGTTCGGTGTATGCTGTTAAATGGGAACCACGATGGCAGGTACCATACTGAAACCGCCTTCAGCTTAGCCATCCTCAGTATGAATCACTGACTTACACTTAGGAATCATGTCAACAAAATAGGCCCCAGGAACTACGCTTCTCAGTACCATTCGCTCCGTTTCGGCGAATTCATCGAGGGACTGTGGGTCTGGATTCGAATGGATGACGAGTGAATGGTACGGGGCTAACTCACCGCATTGGTTGGGGCGTCGATAGAGAATCCATAGGTTATAGACGCAACGATATGAGCTGTAGCCCTTGGTAATGCCAAGTGAGGACAATATAAGGGAGCCTGTCAATCGGTCTCACGTATGTAAATGTTTCATGACTCCTGAAGGTTGTTCCACCAAATTCCACAAGAGTTTGGCGGAAATATCCCGCTGCAGCGAATAATACTTCTGGACCACTTCCTGATTAATGGTTCCATGTATGAGCTTCCGACCTTGCCTCCAATGTGGACCATAGGGAGCGAACGCCACATTCTGCCCAAATTCGGTTTGTATTCTGTCACAAACCACACACGTGCTCACTTTCTCGATCCCCATGTATTTGGCCATCACAAAAGACGGCCTATTGGAATACTTCTGTGATCTCTTCTCAAGGAGTTCGCGTATACTTTCCATGTCGTTCAAGATGAGAAGTTTGCTCCCGAGGTAGTTCACGTATACGAGGTTGCCTGCTTAAGTTGAGTGCAACTTGAAGAGTAGACGCTGTAGCACAGACCGTAAAGCTCTCTCCATTGCGAGAATGTTTTCCATGCCTCCGTCTTGGAGACGTCGAGATAATTCCCTATAAATGGCTTTGGTGGTGGGCCAGGTGGTAGAGATTGGGACTTATTCTCGCGCGAGCGATGTCCTATCACCCAAATGACGAGGGCAAACGCCGCGCCCACTGTGTAGCCCAAAGCGCTTAGAGCCATGTAGCAGGGGTAGCAGTTATCCTTAGGAATCCTGGCCCTCGCAAGTCGTGCTTGGGTTGGGTTTGTTCTCATTTTATCTCAGGCTCCCAATAAATCAAGTCGAGGTCTTGTGTTCTGTCAGATGACACGAACTCCATATCTTGATTATAGATAAGATCTATCGCCCTTGTCACGCCGACGAGTAAGGAATGTATCAGGTCTGTCTATCCAGGTACTATCAAACTAACCCGGTCCCGGTTCTAAAAACAGTGTACTAGTTTGAATATGTACTTTGCAAGTATAACTTAGCTCAGCCACGTCGTCCATTGGTTGTACTCTCCTTTCATCACTGCAGTTATCTCCCGAGCAACGATTCTGTCGGACTGCTGCGATGGATGAAGCTCATCATACCTAAGGAGAAGTGAGTTCTGGATCGCTATATCTGAACTGATCATTAAACTCACCACAGGAAGCTGTCCGCATCAGTACCAGTGGCGACAGTACAAGCTGGTGCGGTCGCATTATCCAATGTGTACACACACGAGTCGATGCAGCCTGTTACATTATATGGTGCGGTGCCATTGAGGTAGTTCTGAGGGTTATTGTACATGTCGGTGAAAAGTCCGTAGGAATCGAAGGATGCTGCATTAATATGCGTAAGCTAATTCTTTGAATCAAATCGTAAAGTTTACAAACCAATATGGGCACCAGGCAGCTTAGGAACAGCCGCCTCCAGCATGAGCGATGTAATTTCATTCCCAGCGCGTACCAGCTCCTTCATGAATACGTTCCATTCGGTTGTGTTGCGCTCCGCATACCAGTACCGGCTAGAGTACGAATAGCTAGAGTACAGGATAGTCAGGTCAAGGGGCAGTATCTATAGGTGCGTGTTGAGCTTAAGACGCAATGGCCGAATGATCGTACACTCACGTTCTGCATGATGAAGTTCCTAGCACCGCTCTCGTACAACATGTTCATGACATCGATGGCACATTGCCTAACCTGGACAATTGACGTAGTGGACGCATCGCTCCCGGTAAGCAGCGCATTGGCACCAAGGTCATTTGTTCCAATCCAGATGGTATACATGGTCTCTTCGGGTTTCAATTCCAGCGTGCCATTTCTCGTCTCATTCATATAAGCCGGGAGTTGCCAACCTGGACAGTTACTGCAATCAACACAAACATCAAAAACCACAGGAGCCTGCTTACCCATAATTGGAGGGTAGGGTCTGTATGTAAGCATGTTCGAGCATGTTGCGCCGGAACGAGCGAAACCATAGAGATTGAAGGCACCATACATCGCCGCCCACGTGGGCCAAGCATACCCTCCATCCGCGGAAGGGTAGTAGGATGAATCAGTGTAGGAGTCACCGAAAGTGACGAAGTTTTTGATCTGGCCAGGGGCGACGCCAGCTGCCCAGGATGGCCTGGCGAGCGCCAATAGCATATAACTGAGTAGACCCTGCAAGAAAACCATGAGGCGGTAAGTACTGACTTGTCAAGTTTATGGGGCATCTTATATTGTGCAAGGTATCTCCAATAGCAATCACAAGGTCACAGCGATGACTTTGACGACGGTCCGCTCATGGGCAGATCAATGTGATCACGAGGACCACATTCACTTCGACAACTGGGAAAGCTTGCGCATGGAAGCAACGTTGAATCAGGTGACCATGACTTGATACAAGAACACGGGAATCCAGGACGAGTGCTTTCAGTAATAAGTAAAATCAGGAGGACGGTAGAATAGTCGGGTGATTGTCATACCGTGCGGAATTGAGTTTTAGCGAGTGTGTGGGCTAAGTGCGAAGGAGCATCAATGGGCGGGAAAATCCCCTTGAGAAAAGAAGTCTCAATGACCAATCATATAATAATACATAACGAATATGATACTGGAATGACGGACACGATGTCCCATAGGTAGTCCATTGCCATAGATCAGCTGCTAATAAAACCAGCTCATCCTGAAACATGAGGATAATAAGCGGATCTTATATTTAGGTCTCAGATGTGGTCGACTCCTTCGGCTGTTCAACGTCAACATGTTCCCACTGTTCCAGAGCCTCGGGTGGTACTTGTTCAGAAGAGTCTAGACCGTAACGCACGACCAAACGACACTGCAACGAGCAGATCCCCCTAACGATTGTGAAGACAATGCAATAACCAACTGCAATGCCGATGATGTAAACGGCTAAAAACCCGTGCTCCTTCGATGGATCCAGGAAACTGTAAGCTAATAGTGGTCATTAGCGCTGTTATGATCCATGTAAACATGAACATACTGTAGAATCCTTGTGTTGCATGAGTTACATAAGCAACGCCGAGGTAACACGCAAGGAGGAGGAAACCTGGCATCATGTGAGTCCACGGATTTGGACCTGCATTCGTCAGGAGTATCTCGAATAGAGCAAAACAGCTATTCATGGCATGCTGGGATATATTAGACCAAGCTAGGAATGAACATTCATAAGAAACTTTGACAGAGAATATAAATGACCATTGCTCGCACCAGAGTACTGCGTCCCAAACGTTGATGAAGAAGAGAGTAGGGACCAAAAGACAACAGTGACGATGATAGCTGCGGGAAATTATTCAGAGAAACTGAAAAAGAAGAAGTAAGACTCACGAAAAACGGTGATCGTGGTGTACAGGAGGACGTGCAAGAACTGTAGAATCCGTGGCCATGATTGCAAAGGGTATGTCTTCTGTCCGCGCAAAGCAAATGCGACGGTCTGGACGCTAGACGCCCAGAAGTAGGCAACGAGGCCGATGTAACTGAGATCAGTGAAGTATGACAAAAATCTGGCGATCAAGACCGAAGCATATCTAAATCAGAAGACGAGTCACACCCAGTCTGGTGATTCACTTACCCACTAGCATCGTGGTAACGAACAGACTCAAAAACAAGGACGGTGATTGTTGTAATGAGCGAGTACACTGCAAGCAGCAGACGAAGAGCGCCGAGAGCGAGAGGAGAAAAAAATGGAGATGTCACAAGCCTACAGGTTGGGTCGAAAGGAACTGGAACACCTAACCATTCGTACGAGAGCGAAATCTTCCAGCCAGGGAGCCCCATGGACGCCACGTCGAAGGAAGAGAAAATAAAGAATGGTTAACGGTTGGGAGTGTTCAGTCGTCGGTTACTACGATGGGACTCCCGACTCGGCAAAATCATGTGCAACTGTCATGACACTCGGGGTCCGAATAAGCTCACCAAGTTTGGGCAGCACTCTGCCTCTACTCCAACGATCTAAAGTACTTGTAGATACAACTAGAACACTACATAGGCAACCATGGTAGTAACATAATATGTTTTTGTGCTGTTCGTTGACTTGCTAACTTCAATCCAGCCCAAGGTCCTGATCCATTACGAGTCAGCACACGCAAACAGAGTTAGCAGGATGCGTACCTGCGCAATAAGATTCTGCGCAATGGGATGAAACTGCGTCTGAGCCTGGATGAACGTTGATCTAGCTAGGCCGGGGTCGACCTTGTATATCGCTCTAAACACAGGTCTGCAAAACTTCATGCGGCCTTTGATGACACCTGTGTCATCCATCCCAATAACCCAATTTGCTGCATCTTGAACGAAATACGCTGCTGCCTCGGACTTAAGTACCAGGTTATAGAATCTGAACCGAATTTCGGCGCTAGGAGTTGTCGAGAAGCTGTACAGTTGATCGAAATGGGAAAGGTGGCCCGCAGGAAGAGGTTCATTGTAACCATCCAGTCGTTCGAGGAAGACAGCTGCAACCTCACTTATCCAGCTGATAGAAATAACAAACTGATGTTGACGCGTACCTCTTTGATTAGCGTCCAGGTTATCCAAATCAGAAGCCCTGAAATCAAGCTTCGAAGGGTCCGTGATGAGGCGTGACTCGTACCACCGGTCGGCAAGCGCATATGCAGCATTCACCAGAGTCAGATCATAGTCCATCTTGACAGGTAAGTCTAGTCCACTCTCATGAAGCCATGCCTGTCGGTAAGTGTCAGCGGGTCTCTTTCTACATTTATCAGTTGACTGAGCTTACGTCCCAGTTAATACTGTCCAACGCTTTAATTTTATCCTCGCCACCATTCTTCTCGAAGTAGGCATAGAGGTGGTTCTTCCACGTTTCTGTGGTGATGCTGTGACCCATGTAAGTGGCGACGTAGTCCTTGACATAAGGGAGAAAGACATCAAGGCCACCAAGTGTGCGCTCTAGGACAGTCTAGATGCATAGTTTCATGAATTAGATGTAACATACCAATGTGCAACAGGAAATTTGCCCCTTTGTCGTAAGGTACGCGACTGTAGGCAGAATCCGGGTTCTCCCCATAATCAAAGTCGATAACTAGCTTTTGGTATTTGGGTTTGTCTTTGAAGAGCGCAAGGGCATCCAAGAGTGCTTTGTATCCTATCACAGAAGATAGGCCGCGGTGAGCAGGTGAGTGTATAATCTGTAGCAGCACGCGTTCAATATATGTTGTCCAGCCTTCATTAAGCCAGAAATGAGAAGCGTTGGCATGCCTAGAGTGGCCTCAGTAGATTCGCAAAAAGGAAGTCAGATGAAACCGACGTAATGCCATTCCCAAACCATGAATGTGTGAGCTCATGGATAATCACGTCCGTCAGAGACCTATCTCCAGCAAGAAGGGCTGAAAGGGGTCAGAACTCTGATACGGAAATACAATATGCTCACTGGGTGTCACAAAGGTCAAACATGGATTTTCCTGATGATCGATGAGTATTGAAAGGATTATCGAGTTGAATAATGTATAACTACCATGCCTCCATAAGGAAAAGATGGTGGAAGAACGAGGAGATCATAAACACCAAACCGGTACGGCCCGGCAAGATCTTCTGCAGCCACTAGGAAACTGTCGTACAATGAACTCACTTTTCGTGAGTTAAAACTCAAGGACGTTTACCTGACGGTATCCTGACTGAACTCCCAAAACGAATCGGCCATGAGCTCAGGTTCAGACCAAACTCCAGAAGTCCATTGCTTTCCTTCAGGAACCTGAAACGGCTGGTACTCCAGATTTCCTGCAGCGATTGCGAGAAGGTATGACGGAATTGGGGTCGGCTGAAGACGTCAATGTCCGTTACACAAGGGGAGCAGTGATGCTAGACGGGTGAAACATGCCTGGTCGTACTTGTATATAACTTCATCCTTCCCAATGACCTTACCATCATGAGCTGGACCATCTGACGGTGGAGAAACCCGTCTCGCGGACAGAAGCACGGGAAGCACAGAGCGAACACTGGCGGTGTACGTCTAGTAGTCCGCGATCAAGACGAGAAACCCTATGAAAACCAGTTGACAATAGTACTCACCAGCTTCACAGACGGAGAATCTAATGATAATTCCGTGTGGTAAGCCTTGTCCAACCGAATATCACCAAGTGACTCACCTTGCACAGGTGCGAGGTCTCGCGCATAAATGGGCTGGCATTGGCTAAACAGGAATGGGAAGGCTTTTCCTTGGGTCTGTCTAGCAGAGCATCAACGAGAGCGAGTAAGGAATGGCAACTAGAAGCCTACTCTTTCTCGAGGAATTGCAGGGCTGTGCCGTTCGCAGTTGTATTGTACTTGATCTCCACCGAGACAGTCGAGCCTACACTCATATTTTGAGGAAGAGGGACACGCAGCGCAGCTCCCATTACTTCATGCTTGGGACCAAGTATGAACTGCAGATAATAATGCAAGCTTGGAAAAATAGGACATCAAGGAGACGCAGAGCGTACGTCATGAATCGTATCTCCCTCGACTTTTACCCCCTCGATATGAAGATAGGAGGTATCGAAGCTGAGACAGCTCAAATACCTTTTCCATTAGGATAAAACCATTCTCACATCACCTCTGAGACTCCATCAGCCTTTGCAACCAGATCATGAGTTGCGGTGCCTGCGATGACTTTGTTATCAAAATCAATTTTCCATTCAAAGGTGATGTGCGTAGTAGCGATCTCCAGATAATTAGATTGGGAGGTAGGATCTGCTTCATACATAGTTGGTTTGTTAAAATCGGACTTTGGCGATTTGTATGGGATGCGAAGTGACTACAAAATGTTCTTTTGGGATGATCATACACATAGCAATTCCACGTGGTTCATCGGTGTCACAAAACACGCGTCTGAGTTTGATTGATTGTCACGCCATTCAGTAAGTATTCAGTGGTTTTCTCCAAATGTCCTTGAGGTCGAAACCTTCCAATATCTTTTTCCGACTAACAGTACGTTCAACCCGCCCTTTGCTATGTACAGTGAAGGTTAATCCACTAGTCGCGATGGTGTTCGAAATCGCCGATTGGGTGTTAAATTTCGAGCACGTGCGTGCTTGTAAAGAAGCAGGGATGAGAACATCAGCATTTGGCCAACGAAGACCTGATGATTAACCTCAATCGCTGGTTCGAAGAGAGGAACATGAATCAGTATATGTGGGCTGTTTGTACTAACTATCCTCGAGGCATGCAGTCAGTTATTTTGCTAGCTCGAAGGCGGAGGGAAGATCCCAAGTCGACAGTATCCTATTATTATCGTGTCAGAGAGACGGAAGCAGATCGTGAAGTGAAGAAACAGGTTGTTGGAAGAGTGGGCTGAGTGCTTTGAGGACTTGCCTTGGGTTACTATTGCGGATCCGTTTTTCCGAGCGTGAGGTTGTTGTGGCGAGTGAAGGAAGACTTGAGGATTGACACATCTCAGTGTAGATAATCGCCCCGGTCTCCAATGACCATGCTCATGCAAGCACACTACCACTACTCATTAATTTGAGTATCGCTCCCGTGCACAGCTGAATTGCCACATTTACCATGTGACAAAAGTTGGGCTGCGGGATCTTGGGTTAAATGATGACAGTCAATCCATGGGATTTTTTTGGCGGCGTTGACGACAACGTTACGATTCTGCACTTGTTTGGCAAAAGCTTTAGAAATAAACAATTGCACGTGATCCGTTCGCGTCATAAAACACGCTTTTGAATTTGTTCTTCTTCTCCATTACAGTTATTCAAAAATATTATCCACCATGGCAACATCCCAGGCGCCAACTCGACAGGCCATTACTCTGAAAGGTTCCACGAATCTTGTCACAGAGTTTTTCAAGTATGCAGCCAACACGTACGTTACGGGTCACCGTCGACATAGAGCCACTTCTTCATGATTTCCTTTGACTGGCACAGGATTCTCTTCCAACGCGGAGTATACCCATCCGATGACTTCCACATGGTTAAGAAGTATGGACAAACTGTACTCGTCACCCAGGACTTGGCACTGGAGAACTACCTTGACAGGTGCCTTTCTTTTCACCTCGATTTTCGCATACTTACTTCCGATTTTAAGGATACTGAAGCAAGTCAACAGTGCGTGCCACGCGATCCCCTACTCCCCCGCTAATTTAAACCTCAGAGTGGCTACTTACTGGGTCAGTAACGCAGCTCGTGCTTGCCATCATATCAAAAGATACCAGGCTCCCACTCGAGCGATGGGTGTTCGATGTCAACCTCGTTGACCAACCAGCTGATTCTACAGACCCGTAAGTCTCGCAGCTATTCATTTTATGACCCCCTCCGTGGTTGACTCTCCCTGCTGTTCAAAGCCAACCCGCGAAACCCGAATCAGAGATCCAAGCCGAGATTCGGTATATCCTCAAACAAATCGTATCAACAGTCACATTCCTCCCAATTATCGACACGCCGACCGTCTTTAATATCCTTGCATACACTCATGATTCCGCCGACGTGCCTGCCGACGAGTGGGTTGATACAGATCCGCTGGCGATCGAAGCGAGCAAGAGTCAGCAAGTGAAGTTGCGAAGCTTCAGCACTGATGTCCACCGGATAGAGGCAATGGTGGCATATCGTTATGAAGGGTGAAACTATGGGACTCTTTAGTTTACTTTGCCTGCTACAACGGCGATCGTCTAAGAGGTCAACTAAAACTAGTTGATCTCCGCGAATGTTGTGATGATGTATGATAACGGACACATTGCATGTATGTGAAGGGGATAGGGGGACGAAAGAGAAGAGAAAACTGTCCGCTCAGAGAGAACAGGAATGCCCACTAACGACTCAGACTTGCCACGAAGTCAGCGACCACAGTCCAATACCCTTGCTGGACGCATGTATCATCTAATTAAGAATCATTGTAACCCAACAATCTGTCAGAACAGTAAAATAACGCACTGTGATGCCCTGCTTCAAATTCAACGAATTTCGACTTCCCATTGCCGATTTCCGATATAACGGACATTTCACTGAGTTTGCCGCCCTGGCGACGCGAGGCAATCTGCCATAACTCTTGCATGTGCTCGCGTGGAACAACTTCGTCCAGAACGCCGCTCAGCATCAAAATTGGTGTCGACCGGGGTATGAATGGTATTTTGGCCACCGAGTCCCACTTTTGATGGCAAAGAAATGCAAAAGGACCGAGAAGAGGAAGAGCTTGAGGTACAAGACGTGGAAGATTTGTGAACGTGTTCTCCAGGATTAACGCGGCGATCTGCTTGTCGTTAAATTAACGAGCATAATGAAATCAAATAGTAACCTTTGATGATGGATTTTGACTTGCAAGGTCGATCGCAACCGCACCCCCGATAGATTGGCCATAAAGAATCTCAACACGAGAGCAAGTTAGTTAGATCCTTGGGAAGTTGTGTCGAAAATAATTACAACGGATGAATTTCGCAGGTATGGGTGCGACGTGACATAGTCAAGTGCAGTTTGAGCATCTATTCGTAAGCCTGTGGAATGCAATGAGCGAAAGGGGACGGTGACTAGATGACGGAGTCTCGCCTGTTTCTGATGGAGAACCCTCGGAATGACCATATCTGTCGATAGAAATGAGGAAGGGATGTTAGGTTGTTCAGAAAGACAGAAGACGCACCCGCGGTATGAAAGCATAAGTACATTGCAGCGCATTTTTACGAAGAATACTCTTGCGAGAGGTATCCGATGACCGTGGTTCCCACCATTGCCGTGGAACATTAAGATTGTCGGTCTCTTGGATGCAAACTTCCAAGTGTGTAATAAGTAATGGATGGTCACGGGGGAATAGGAGTAGCGTACCTCTTCGTCCGTCTCCTGGTCTGTGTATTCGATGCGTGGAGCGTGACTATTGCTTATCTCTGTCCGTTGCATGAGGAGATAGCACCGCAAAGTAACACCATCTTCAGTGACAAGAGGTAAGTCCTCATATTCAAGCCCAAAATCCGTTGGTACTGGGACATCTTTATAGAAGATAAGTTACGTTGTGTCGCCGTGTAACTGAGTGATACGGACCTGTGCGAGAACCCTGAGGGAATGCTGATGGATAAATGAGATAGTTCTGTCCGTAGTATAGGAGTCCACAGCCTGCAAGGTAAAAATAAGACACAAGTCATTCGAGCGCAATACCAGGCGCTGGACCTAGCGTTGCAACACCAGCTACAGTTGCGAAGGCACCCTTGGGAGAATAAGGTGTTATGATTAAGGATCATTGAACATTGTGGAGAGATATATACCTTGGCAAAAGCCTCCAAAGATGGCAGCGATGGCATATGTTCGAGATGATAGTCGTGGCTCTCTAACGGCGAAAGTAACACAAGCTGTTTGTGACTATTTACCATTTGACGACTTGACTTTTAGCCTGCCCCCAGCCTCTACGCAGTGAAAACCTACAGGTGTCGAGCCCGTTCCACCATTCGTCCTCATTGCACGCCTTTCCGCAGCACTCAGGTACCTGTAGATTTTCACTGGGATACCAAGGCGGATCAGGGCAGTGTTTGACCACCCTTTGGTACGTCAATACGCTCACCAAAACCTTGCAGTGGTTCACAACTTTATGAACATTGCAGAAGTTGCATGTCGATCTCTGCCCAAAGATTGGAAGATACTGGAGGCCAGAATTCTGTAGATATGGGTGACTCGAGATGTCAAATGATAACATCTGGTTTTTTTGACTTCACGTGCGCTGGCAGCTACGCTTCCTCGTGAACATTCTCCGATCTTCATTTTTGCGTCCGCCAATCGCAACCCGCAGCTTGCGCTGAATTCGTGTGTGTGTTTTTTTTTCACTTGTCAGAGATGTCATTTGGTCCGGTTTCCTTCGGGGTCCCGCGGATATGATCGCATTGAAATTACGTTTGTGTTTGCTTCCGGAAATTTTAAAGCTTATCCACTGCTAGTGCAACCCTCCGAGTTATCCATGGCGATCGACAAGGGACAGAGCAAGTGAATGAATGATACTGACGTTCTACCATCCCTTAGGGACCAGAGTACGTACTATGTATTACGGTGCGCTTGGAAGCTGACGGGCCTGTACGTTCAGGAAGGTCAGATCAGTCGGCTATGGAACAACGTTTGACAGAAATATGTTTCGCTCCACCTCGTGAGTGGCGACCTACCAACAAAAGTACCGACCTCTATCCAAAGTGGGTAATGTGCGCTTCTACAATATGTCGAACAGTGTGATAGATCTCTTAAGCGTGTTTCAAAATGTTTTCAAGGCAACAGAAATTCACAGAAGTGACAGAATATGGTGAACTATATCCGAAGAGGTCTGCTATAAAATCTCTCACTTTTTCAGAAAACCTTCATCGACTCCTTGTTATCTTTCTTTTCCCAAACCACGTTCCAAACACACTCGTCGTCTCACCAGACACCCCACAATCTTTACAAAATGCGCTCCTTTGCTGCCATCACTCTCATCCTCACCGCTGCCTTGAGCACCTTCACTAATGCTGCGCCTATTACCATCCCTGGCGCTTCCGTCCCCGTTGACCTTTCTTCTGGTAAATCTGAGATCACCGACCTTACCCAGGAGGTCGATCTCCCTAGCTTCCGTCGTGAGATCGAGGCTAGTGCTTCAGTCGCTGTTGTCTTCACCGATGTCTTCGCTCAAATCCGGCCCTTGACTGACCAACTTAGTGAGTCATCAAAATCAGACTTGACTCCAGCACATCTTAACATCTTAACCTAGTCTACATCACTTCGGAGAATGCTACCGTTGCTTCCATCTCACCAGTCGTCGCTCAGATCAAGACCCAGCTCACTGGCGCTGTCTCTCAGCTCCAGGCACTCGTTGGTGAAGACTCCTCCGTCATCCTGGCCCCTGTTGAGGGTACCGCCTTGATGACCGTCGGGTCTCTTGCCACGCTCATTGCTGGCGACCTCTGCGTAAGTGTTTATGCAGCCTATTTGTTGTTATCGCTGAACCTCCACTTTTAGCTCCTCTTCACTGCTCTCGGTGCCGTGCTCAAGGTCGTCGTTGGTGATGTCCGCACAGAGGTTCTCCCCCTCCTAGCTGACCTCGGCTTGACCGTCACCTCCCTCCTCGAGATCGTTGTCACGCTCGTGGCTGGCATCGTTGCCTCCCTTACTCCTCTCCTCGCTCCGGTCGTTGCTATCCTCAGTTCTCTGGGTCTCACCGACCTTTTGTCCCTCCTCAATCTCTCCCTTTAATGTATGTCTTCTTTTTTTAACATCACTTAGTCGGGCACCAATCACTACAAAAGTAGACCCATTCTGTTTTATACCCCTACGCGATAGACGGCAAAGTATGCATTATTAGATTGTGGATGTTGCAGACGTTGTCGCATGTCATACAAGATTAATGTTGAATGATTAGCTTGTATTCACGTATCACTATTTCGCCTTCGCCGTATAACTCAAATTGAGACTTTATTTGGCCACATGTTAAGCAAGTTCATTGATTATCGGCTGCTGTGCCAGGAGGTTTACGAACCTCCAATGACATGAAATAAATGCGTAAATAAAATCATCGCGGTATACCAAGGCCCCTTGTTTACAAGTATACACCCTCTGCGCGTAAAAAGACGACCTCAATAAAGATCACTTCGTTTCTGTTGAATAAATATTTTCTGGTGACTCTGGACAGTTGTGCTCCTTCGAATCGTTTTGGTGAGCTGATGAAGTTCTAGACGCGGTGCCGACGTCGACGTCGGTGTCAACCACCCTCACACGGTCAATGTGAACCTTCATAGTTCTAGATACAGGCAGACGGTCAGAGGTTCCCGAGTGCGTCAACAGCCCTTGACTCGTTCTATCACTGAGCCGCAGCATCGCTGTCCGAACGATGATCAGGAAGAAGGTGATTGGAATAATTTGGCCAATCTGAAGCGGTGTTGTCAGTATGGAGGACTAAGTCTATCATTTCGGAGAGGATGTACCATATCAATTATGATATATGCACTATTCGATGCTGTGAGGTATGTTGCTAGCATGGTGACCAGCGACATAGAATACAGCGCTCCACATTCCATGATAACGAGGAGGACAGGATATACGTGAGACCTAGTTGTGCGCATTCTTGATGAAGCTTGATGGACCGACCAGAGTTTAAAGGCAAGAATGCCTAGAGAACAAAATCAGTGAGCTCGATCTCAGTTTGCAATAGTTGAAAAGATCGTAACTGGTGGCAATGAAATTTGTAATGAATGCCATTGAGTAGAAAGAGATAACCCATTTTGCCGTCGTTTCTTGCAAGAAAATTACATTTGCAGTGGTCGGGGATAGTTGGCTGATCGACCAAACCGTGTGGGACCCCGTAACTGGTTCAGGTAAATAAGTATCCGAGATGCAGAAAAATGCACGGACCAGCAATTGTCACCCATCCTATAATTGGGGCGATGATTACCTCAATTCGCTGCCATACAACATAGCATCGGTAGATCTAGCGCGGCCCAGTTGAGTCCTCATTCAATAAAGAGCAGCTGACTGAGCTGACAAGGATTGCATCGCCGACGAGAGTCTCCATCTCGTATAAAGCATTCTTGAACGTATTCTTGCTGACATCCTGGAAGTACTCGTCTGCGCCCCCTGCAGAAATGAAGCCTTGCCACGCATGATCGGCATCGACAATAACATGCTGCGGGTCAAGATGAGCACCTTGCAACATCATTGAATTAATAAGGAAACACACCATGGTACCCAGGAGGAATAGCAAGCAAGCAGCGGCTACCATAGGACGAGCAACCTCTGCAGAGTTGCGCTGGTATGTCAGGGACCACAATGTGATCCCAAACAAGAAAGTGGAGATTCCTTGTGATAAAGAAATAGTCAACGGTGCACAGTGTGAGCGCAGTGCAAATACGGACCATAAAGAATGGACTCGATGATGATAGCCAGAATGGTTGCTTCCTTCACGCTAATGCTCATGTTCAACGTGTGGGCAATGAATTGAAAGGGGGAAGGCGTGACTAAAGTAGTGGTTCTTGAGGGGCGGTGGTGTGAAGAAGTGAAATTGATCAGGATGCTATTTTTGCAGCTGATACTGCTGATGCTACTATTGCTCGTTTGGGGACATGTGCAAACCAATCAGCTGGTAACTTGAGGCCATCAGTGAATATATGAGGTTGGGCAGGTCCCGGAAGATCAGAAATGCCCCATGCCCAGGACGTTCCTGGGACCTGCATGAGCATGTTTATATTGAACGTAAACGTGGTTCCAGTGTCAGACCACACCTTGAGGGCTCACTTATTCATGACATTGATACACCATCATGCATATTCATTACGTGACTGCAAAGATGTTTCAGTCCGCAAGGCACCTGAAACTTTGTAGCACTTACAATTGATAAGCTTGGCATAGTGACCAGGTTACTATATCTAAAACCTCGCAGTTATGGAGGCCGAGGTTCAATACGGAACTTAATTAGGGTTCTCGTGAGAGCGGGGCAGCCCAGCAGGATATTTACAGCAGTCTGGGATTGCTGCTGACAGATTACATTAGTATGCAACATATATATATAGCCAACTTGCTCACTCAGGTATCGCCATTGACTATTGAAATTTGAAAACAACTTCGGATCACCTAGCGGTTAGCACGATTGCCCGAGGATGTGACACTGTGACACTGATGTAACTTACATACTTACGATATTACAGATCGCAGTAGAACCCAACTTACTGTTTCGCGTGGACCTCCACAGCTTTGAAGTTTTCTATCAGCAAAACTCTAGTCATCAGATGGCACATTGCATGCAACCGGTGACTGCAGCGAACATAATAGAGAGGCTAACGGGTTCTATGTTTAGCTGAGCTCAGAACTCGTACAACGTACAAACCCCCTCCTCTTATCTGACCACCGTGACTGCAGCCGATTCTCCGAGTCCTTGTTCTAAATGATTTGCGTGGTGGTGCAACGTGTCTTCGCTGACACCCGGATCATTGACACGCCACAAGGCAAGCTTGTGTGGATGGTGGCAAATGGATACACGAGTTCTCCGTCCACTGTAACACGAATGGCGTGACAATCCTTCTAGCTCATACCAATGGTACGAATGAGCAGGAATCATCTTCTACATGGCTGTAGGTTGAAGATGGGGGTGGAGATAAGGAATATTGCCGGCAAGACTCTTGCGAACAAATCCCTACCACGCTCGTATCAGGGCCTTGTTCGGTTTAGTACATAGTCTTGCTACTCATTTGAGTGGATACTCAGGAGGGAAGGAGACAACGGGCATGTGGGTTGTATATATGGGTATCCAATTTAAGCGCTCCTGGTATTGTAACTTACGTCCGAGCGAGGACCAAACGAAATAACAATAAAAAGGAATTCCAAGTCGCGATTCTGTAGTCAACGTAACAGGTTCAAGGTTGCAACATACGTAAGTCGAAACTTGAAGTGCTTCTGACTCTGACTCTGGAAATTATCTAGGTTAGTGTCTTAGAATTAGAGTGGCAATTTAGTTGATGCCACCGAGCACCTTGAAATTCATGTACATAGTAGTGTCGGAACTTTTTTTAGACTTTGGGATCCGTTATAGTCCACCAGTCGGTATTTAAAGGGATTTCGAGCCATTTTTATGGCATTTCAGGTCAATACAATTACTAAAATGCCATAAAACGAGCATCATAATCAATCTGGATGCTGACCGCTAGATTTCGACCCTTAAAAAAGTTCCGACAAGTACCAGCAGATAGATTCGTAAGAAACTTAACTAAGTAACATGATAAGTATCATACATTGCATCGATGTGAGCTGGATATACCCCAGACGCTTCGCCAATGTCGGTGTGAACTACTGTCAGGCAGTCAACGTTCCTTGATAGAACAGGTCAAGGGACGTTCCCCACAGGGCTCCCGCCATCCGCCTTCAATACTCAATACCGTGACTGTCCAAGCATCGTCATGCGAACGATGATCAGGAAGAAGGCGATAGGACGTCAGTCAGTATGATAGTTGACGACTCTCAGTGCGAATGGTATATACCATATCAGTGAGAACATATGTGCCAATTCGATGCTACAAGATATGCCGCCGGCGTTGTCACCAAAGACATAGAGTACATCGCTCCGGACTCCATGATGATACGCAGGATGGGATAGGCTTGAGATCTAGTCACGCGTATCTTTGATGAGCGGAGGTGAACCAACCAGAGCTTGAGCGCAAGGATACATAGATACCGCATCAGTAAGCTAGACTGCGGCGATTGGAAGGATCGTAAATGGTAGCAATTATATTTGTAACCAATGCCGTTGTATAGAATGATATCACTCATTTTCCCGTTTCTTGCAGGTAAACGGTATCTGCGTCCGTTGGGTCCAGTTGGCTCAGCGCCAAGGTCGTATAACTCCCCGTAACTGGTTCAAGTGATAGATGAGTGTCCGAGGTACAGACAATAAGATGCACGCACCAGCGACTGCTATCCATCCTATAATTGGGATGATGAGTACATCAGTTCGCTGCCACACGACATAGCATCGGTAGATTTAATACTACCCAGTCGAGTCTCATTAATCAAAGAGTAACTGAATAAGCTGACAAGGATTACATCGCTAAAGAAAGTCTCCGACTCGTTTAGAATATCCTTCAAAGTATCTTTGCTGACATCTTTGAAGGACAGCTCTGGGCCCTCTGTTGAAGAAATAAAGCCTTGCCATAGATGATTGGCATCAACAATAACATGCTGCAAGTCAGGAAATAAACGGCATACAAGGCCATTCAACTTGGTCGGAGAACACACCATAGTACCCATGAGGAATAGCAGGCGGGTACCTTGAGTCGTAGTACAAGGGAGGGTAGAGGGGAGTGTTGGGGCTGAAAGTGTCTGTCCTCGAGGATGATGCTATGAACGAATAAAGATGGTGATCAGGAATATGATACCAAGGTACTCGGCACTGATCCAAGAGAAACAGAGTCGTACCATAATAAACCGTAGTACTTATCATAATCTGAAGTCGGGCAAATTTTCTCCTCTAGTATTCAGTAGTCTTGCCAACTTGGCAGTGGTGAATAACTGATGGCATCCGTCATTTGCTGCGCCTTATTGGCAGACTAACTGAATCAGAATGCACGACGCATCATGCTAGCAACACCGCAGGGAATCAGGGATGTCGGCATACAGCCCAAACAGAGCCAGGGCTATCAACCGTGGCTGACATAGATTCATGGAGCAACTTGAAGTTGTGGCAATAATCATGGCTTTGGTATATAGCGCTTCCACGATGCGAGGACAATTTGGTCTTCATGTCAATCGCCGTTGACTCCTCGAGCTGTGTAAAAGGCTGGCGGTCGGAGTCACGCCAAACCGCGACAAAGCTATTTCTGGTCCCGACTCCGAAACCTGGTCCGCCAAATTTATATAATATAATATGGACCTCACGCAATTCCATACAATGTCACGGTCTACTTACTTCACCATAGAAAATACACTCCAAGATGATTGCCGGAATGATTGATGCCTTTACACTGATGGCTATGTCTACCTCGAGTCCTAGAAGGGACAATGAAGGGGAGTGTGGGGGCTTAAAGCATCGTCCTTAAAGGCAGTGTTCCGACGGTGGATCAATGAATTATTATGTGAAGGATAATTGATAGAGGATCAGAAGAGGGATTTATCTTATCGAAGCAAAGTAAATAGTAGATGCGAACGTATCATGATTTGTGCGGCCTGCAATGGAACTAGCTACGATAAGGTGCAACATTGCGGGGAAATGATGGGATATGGCCTCCGTCATCAACACTGCCAAGTTGGCAGGACTACTGAGCGCCGGAGGAGAGAATCTGCCCAAACTTTCGACTCGCGGCGCCATATGATACATCTTCGTACAACCGACAGCGTGCGGGTTCTCAACGCTGAGCATTAACTGAGTGTCACGTCCCTGATACCCGTCTTCCTTTAGAGCATCGCCTTCAAGGACCGATGCTTTAAGTCCTCACGCCCCCTTCATCGTCCCTTATATCCTATAGGACGCGAGGTGGATATGTGGATTAGCGTAACAGAGGCAACCATTCTGGCTATCGAATATTCACTTCCTTGTTTGGAATCACATTATGGGCCCTAACATATCAGTGTAAATCAGCAGAGGTTGCTCGTCCTATGTTAGCTGCCGCTTGCCTGCTATTCCTTATGTATACCATGTTGTGTTCCATCATCAAGTCAAATGGTATTGCATGCCGTTTATCTCTCGACCAACAGCATGTTATTTTCGCTGGAAAAACATATGGCGAGGCTTCATTTCTTCAGAGGACGCAGAGCAATTCTTCGAGGATCGCATGCTCATCTTAAACACTTTGAGGACGCTCTTCGGCGATGCGATCCTTGTCAGCTCAATCATTACTCTTTCTTTAACGAGACTCGACTGGGTGGTCTTAGATCTACCACTGCTATGCCATATGGCAACGAACTCGCATAATCATCATCCCAATTATAGGATGGATGTCAATCGCTGGTACGTTCGATTGTGCGCATCTCGGGTACACATTCATCACTTTGACAAGTTACTTAAGGCTACACAACCTGGTCACTCTGCCAACTGGTACCGATGAATGCAGACGTCGTTTTCCTGCAATACCAGAAATGGGTGGTTTTATTCCTTACAACGGGGTTTGTTGCGAATCTAATTGCCACCAGTTACGAGCCTTTCAGCTATTGCCTGTTTTCGAGCTCACTAATGCGTAATATCTAGGCATCCTTGCCCTTAAACTGTGGTTAGTTCACCGACGCTCATTAGGGATACGTGTGACTATATCATTAACCGCCTAGCAATAGCTAACGACATTAGTGCAGCGCCTAAGGTTTATCCAGCTCGCATAGAGGACGCTTGTCATTTAAAAACGCACAGCTATCACGATGCAGAACAGAAAATTGCAATTCAGCATTAATCAAATGATTTCTTCTGCAAATGGGTAAGTGCTATGTATCTGCGGTACTAATGCTGCCTCTGACCCATTTGTCCTCAGATCATACACATTACAAAGAACGCCTACTACTCATTGCACCGGGCTCATTTTTAGGTTGAACACAAGTGAAGTGGTTTGAACTTTACTTATGATGATTAACAATAATTGACAATCCCTTCAACTTGAAGTTGAACCCACGAACGCGAGTCCAGTTAACTTTTGTAGATGTTCAGATATAAATACAAATTCGTTGCAAAAAATGACATTGAGTAAACGGTGCAGCGCGATGGGCCGTAACACGTAAAGTGACATACATATTCACGGCGGCCCTGGGATTATCTCGTGTTACATAACATTTGATGCTTGAGTACTTTAGTAATTGAGTTATTCCCGTACTTGAGCTGTGCATGATGCATGATTGGCACTACTGGTGCCACAATCTTTCCGCGTCGAAATAGGAATGCGAATGGAACGCGTTGCTTATGTTATTTCAGTCTCCCCTGAACCCACGAGCAGGAGTCCAAGTGAATTTTTCTGGCACAGGCCTAGTGATCATCACGTTGGTGTCATATCAGTAGCTGTATACACCGCGAACTTGTTGATGATCTTATCTCCGAACCCGAGTCATATGCGTTACGAACTGTGACGGTAGCTCTAGACTCTAGTTCTGCTCTACTTAATGGCAAGGATGTCCACTGCATGACCTTCATCGAGCTTTTCAAGCTTTCTGAATCCTAAAGTATGTCATATCTGCACTCCACGACTTTATTTATTCTGAATGTACTTACCCTGGGTAGTAGCCTTCGACTTTTCTATTCACACCATGACCGTCGACTGTAGGTCTCTGATCAACCCGAAGTCTCTTGCCAAAACGACGTTCGTCTACTCGTACTTCCTTGACTATGGTATGTGCTGTCGCTTGGATACCTCGCAATGTTCACCTCAACGACGTGTGTAGCAAAGGCTTGCGTCGTGTCCAGTCTGAAGTCAGGGCTCAAAAAAGGCAACCTCTTCATCTATGACGGAGGTGAAGCACTCCGCTTCGGGCAAACGGATGCCGACAAGTCACGTCTCTCTGCCACCATCTCTATCGCCAACAAAAATTTCTGGGCCCGAGTTTACCTTTCGCATGACCTGGGATGTAAGTGTTCTATCCGTTAAATTATCTTGGAAGATAAAACATGCATTAATATCCCTCGCTAGTCGCAGAAGCGTTCATGCACGGCGACTTCATCGCTTCCCCATCTGACGTAAAGACCATCCTTGATGTTGGTTTGCAATTTGCCCTCGTGACTGAAGAGTTGTTCATATTTTCTCCCAGCTTTGGATACAAAACCGCGAGCATCTAGTCGGACTGTCTTCATATGTTAATCACGCAAGCGTCCTGCTTTCTGCGCTCTATGTCAGAGCCTTTGGTCAATCTCTAGACAATGCCAAGCTCAACGCGGTAAATTTCGTAATAATCATACACATTGGCGGGCTAACATAGACCTGCGTTAAGATGACGGGTTATGATGTCTGTAATGACTTCTTTAAGGTAATGGTGGTTTATTCTCTGAGAACGTTCTAGCGCTGACATTCGATACTGTATAAAGTCATTCCTGAGCAAGGATATGACATATTCCTGCGCGGTATTTCCTGAGAATACCGGCGGTGTCAGAGGTGACCTCACAAAAGCATGGAAGGAAGATGATCTTTACGCTGCTCAAATACATAAAATACACCTCCTGCTTGAGAGCGCACACCTTAGATCAGGAGATCGTCTGCTTGAATTCGGTACAGGATGGGGTCAATTATCTATCGAGGTATGCACGCTCTATCTACAGAGATACAATTTACTTGACGCAATACAGGCAGCGAAGATGGGATGCACGGTCGACACTCTCACTCTCTCCATCCAGCAGAAGATCCTTGCTGAAGAACGAATTGCCGAGGAAGGACTCCAAGATAAGATTCGAGTGCATTTAATGGACTACAGAAACCTTCCGGCAGACTTTGAACACCAATTCGACGCCTTTATTTGCGTAGAGATGATTGAGGTACCAAAGTTTCATTCCTTCGGCTTATGGAGTCTGTGCTAACGCAACGTATCAAGGCTGTCGGAGTGAAGTATCTTCCACAATTTTTCAGGATCCTCGATTGGGCTCTCAAGCCAGAGAGGGCAGCAGCAGTTATAACGAGTACAACGCAACCGGAATCTCGTTTCTCTCTTTACCAGTACGTGAAAAGCATCACGTAGCATTTGATCTCTTGCTGACTATGTCATGACATTAGGGCCGAAGACTACGCGCGTAAATATCAATGGCCAAACTCATTCTGTCCTTCTCCTACATATATGGTCTCGACTGCAGAAGCGGCCACCGGCGGAAATCTGGTGGTTGAGAAAATCGAACAGTTCGCGCCACGTATGTCTTGTCCTAGTCGATATGAGACTACATACTAAACGAGATCATGCCTACAGATTATGCTCGAACACTGCGTGAATGGGCCATGTGAGTGACATGTACTGT
>PVYJ01006638.1:0-17213 GCA_002995095.1 Rhizopogon sp. AM-2018a | reverse complement strand
GCAGTACTAGTACAACTCGAGGATTCTTCTGAGATTCGTTCACCATCGCCCATAAGGACCAGCTGAGCAGCGGATGACCCGCATTTCATGTCTGCATACGAGTTGTTTCTTGCATCCTTGGAAGATGACAACAGTGGAAGAGAGGTACGTATGACTTCCATGTTTCCTTAAGAAACATTCATTAGTGTCAGTTTCAGTCCGCACGCCGTACTACAAATGCCACACTATCCTCAGCCTCGAAATCTGTTCGACTTTCCACCACTCCCCAGAATTTGAAACAGAAAGAAACAACCCCACCTAATATTGCCCGTGACTTTGTGCTTGCGACCACGGTGAGTGTAACCGAGATTCTAATGTTTTGGTCAGCCCAACAAGCTTCAGAAAAAGCCCAAGCCTGCCAACGCAATAAACCAAGCCGACGGTGCGTGCGTGCCTCCGAGTTTCTCACTCACCCTTTTCAAGCATCAAGCCATGGACCTCGAATGGTTGCTCGCGCGAGAGAAATCGGGGCAAGGAGGCTCAATACTCGCGCACGAGATGGGGTGTGTTTCAAGGCGCATGAATTGGACGCTTCAGTCACTCATTTAATTCTGAAGTCTTGGCAAGACCATAACCTCCATCGCGTTGATAAAGAAGACGCTCCAGGAAATGAAAGCGGCGGATTTCAAGGAAGAGCCTGGGGGATCTTTTAGGTCTCGTGGGTCCAGGAAACCACTTGATCGCCCGAAGACAACGCTGTGAACCCACTTTCACTTTACTGTTGATATCTCGCTGATATTGCTATGAAGGGTGGTTGTTCCTAGTTCGTCCCTCCGCGAACAATGGATGCGCGAAATTGAAAGATTTGGTGACGGGCTAAGAGCGAAAGTTCACGAAGGACACATGAGTAGGTAATTTGCTTGTCGCTAGAAAGCCTATGCATTCAAAATTTCCCCATATATAGGTGTAGACGCTCTCATGGACGCGGATGTTATCGCAAGTGCTTCAAAGGAACCAGTGGTACTTCCTAATGCTCTGGGCAGGTGACCACGTATCAGAGAATAGAGCGTCGAGCGAGCAAGGATCCCAAGGACCCGGTTTTTGTTGTATGCTGGTACCGCGTCATCTTGGGTAGCGCGCTCAATACCTGAACTGACGACCGCTTTAACTAAGCATAAAATGTTGCAGATGAGTCGCACAGAATTATGAGCGCAGGTGCTTGGTACGGCGCATGTATGGCATTGAAGAAGCTTCAGGGGCTTTGTCTTACAGGCACTCCGTTTGTAGTAAGTTTGTAGCTATTTGAATGGAGCAACAATGCCTTGACAATTACATTTGCATAGAACAAGCTATCCGATGTCCAACCCCAGATCAGGTTTCTTGAAGTCAGAGATGAACATGGACCGGCCGCAGAATCCACCGTATTCAGAGTACGCGCCAAACGTGGATATTTTTGTAAACTTTCCGCGCTCGCAGTCGCAGTATGTTCAATTGTTGCTCCGCTATGCACAAGTTCCAAACGAAGTCTCACTAGGATCTTCTTACGACTTGTACGCGGTACAGAAGAAAGGATGATGTGTTACAGCTCCCGAATCTAGAAATCAAGATCGTTCCTGTGTTTCAAACTAATGGGGAGAAAGTGATACACGAGTGGGCTCGTTCTAAGATCAAAGACTTTGACATCGCGTATCTGAGAGCCAGGCAAGGTGATGAATCTCAGGCTGTTTCTAATACGCTACCGGAGGTCGTTCTGATAGTCTTTTCTTTCAGCGTGTGATCATCCACTCCTGCTCATGGGCGTCTTGGGACAGATAGCTGAGGAACAAGGCATAGATGCTGTAGCTTCTTACGCAGTGAACATGTACAAGGGTGGCCTCGGTCCAGATCCTTATGTTCTCCCATCAGACCTTCAGCCATTTTCTCGCCTGTTTGGACATGCGTATGTCTCGAGCAAAATGCGCGCGATTATCGATATCATCAAAGGTGTACCGGACAGCCAGAAGGTATTAGTCTTCGTAGGTCCCCCCCGTCGTTTTCTTTGGGCACCTCGGCTTATTATCTTCCCAGTGCTGCTTTAGAGACACCATGGATCTGCTGGAGATCCAGACAAGGAAACTCGAGATAGGGGTGGATCAATGTTCGTATACATGACGCGCCAATTTTCGTGGGACTGATACTGTATCGCTATATTCTAGATCACGGCGGACTTTCGACCAAACGACGGACGGCGGTCCTTGACTCTTTCGCGAACGATCCTCGAATGAAAGTGCTTCTTATGTCCATTGATGCGGGTGGTGTCGGACTGAATATTACTGCGGCAAATCATGTTGTCCTCGTCAATCCGTGGTGGAACTGTCCCAAAGAGGTGAGTGGTTGAAGCGAAGCGTGCGTACGGTGATATAGAAGGTCAGCGATAGGCACAGGCCATATCTCGATGCCACCGTTTTGGCCAAGACAAGACGGTTATTGTATATAAAGTCGTCACACAGGATTCCGTGGAGACTGACGTTGTAAAGTGTCAACAGGAGAAAAAGGATATCGTTGAGAATGTGCTGGACTTGATTGCGCTTCCACCTGTCTGAGCTCAAGCTTGAAGAAATGTCTTGTCATTGTGAAATATTAGTCGTGCTACCATCGCTCGTATAATGTACTATGTACTGCTGCATAAAACTGTCATACATATTTGAATCGACACCGATATCATACCCTTGACATACCTGACGCAAAAAGTTTCCCTCGAGCCTTCAAACTGACTCATAATAGATCCATCCTCTTTACATAGTGGGCCCACGCGAAGCAGCCGACGTTGTGGTGCGTTCAAGAGTAGTCCTAATACCCCGCCCAACGCCATTGTCACTCACACTCGCAGTAGTTGCCATGCTCCCGGTGCTATCAATACTCCCCTCAGTGCGCATTCTGTGGGCATGCGGCCGCTTCTTGTTGCCCATCAAGGAGCTGATAGAAGTGTCCCCCGAGCCACCTCCTTGTCTGAAGTGCTTGGTGATCGAAAACCTTCTCGAAGCGTTAGACCCACTGCGGGCATCGCTTGAGCTCGGGGACGATGGGGCGTAAGGAGGTGGATTCATGCGCGATCTTGGAGATTGTGGTGACGTAGCACGTTCAGGGGTGGTTTCAGGGGCAACTGGGGCGCTCTTTTCGTTGCGTGAAGTATTGGCTGGTCGGCTTGGCGATTGAGCGAGGAATGGGGAGATAACGTCTGCTGCATCATTGATGGGAGATGGCATGGGAAGGACAGAAGGGGATAACGGTATGCCATGCCCAGAAGATATCGGTATTCCATGCCCAGGGGAAGTTGGTGAAGCGATACGGAGGGAACTGAGGCTCGTTGTTGAGGGAACGTTGCGCATGCGGTGGGGAGAGTATGGAGAGGTGGACATCGGAGCTGATGTTTGAGGGTATCCTGATGGTGCGAGGGGAGCGCGAGTCATGTTTTTGGTTGCCGCCACAGTGAAGTGTGAACCATTCCATGCAGAAGGGGTCATCTCTTGTGGAAACTGCGCTGATCTTTTGCGTCTCCGGCAAAAAATGAAGAGGAAGAAGCCACAGAACAGAAGTAGCAGAACCACTCCCCCGACGACGCCTCCAACAATTGCAGCCATGGGGGTTGTCGAAGAGCTAGGTGATGAACCCGATGATGAAGTGCTGGAAACGGGGCCTCCTGTCAAGTCGGGCCCCGCTAACAAAAAGTCAATGTCCGATTGACCACAACAATCAAGTTAGCGCTTACAAAGATCAGAAGCAATGTTGGCACTAAAGGTCCCGTTTGGATAGGTGGTACTAGCTGCAATATCATAGTGAAAAATAGCTTAGTGGTACTGTTATTGAAACTTACGATCGCGGCTCGCATAATAAGGTATCGACAAATTAGACGTTATTCCGGAAGGAAAGTACCTTTCAGAAACATATTATGCACCAGACTGAAGAGACAAGAATAAACTCACGTTGTTGACGTCATGTTCCCACAATTGATTGTCCATTGATCCCAGCTGCAGTGCCAAGTTCGCTAAAGTGAATAGCTAACTGAACTTTAGAGACTTACCTCACTAAAGCGGGCGAGGTAGAGGCACAAAACATGCAGGCACTAAGCAAGTTGTAACTTGCCCAGGAGCTGTCCATCGTTCCCATTCCTGTTAGAGCAATACGAAGGATCTGCACAAAGGATACTCACCAAGTGCACTGTGTCACATTCGAACCAGCAGGAACAAAGGAAACCTCAGACGAAGGAGGGGAGATAGTGTCATCTGAAAAGACTCAAAATACACATCACAAATGGGACTATAAGATGGGGCTTACACGTATGTTTGCAGGCGTTGTCCACCTGCTGAACAACTTCACATGGCATTTGACCTTTCGTGTTGGAACTCCATAATGGGCATTGCATTTTCGTCAAAGTGTCGCGCAATGTCAACCGAGCTGAGAGAGCTTATGAAGACGGCTATCTTGAGTGAAACGGAGAAGCTGTGCGAAGGAGGTTACAAAATCCGAATAGATGGCAGTGATTCGTGAACAATGAGCTGCCCGCTGTCGGGAACGGATAACCGGGAGAAAACCCGAACCAGTGACTCAAGGATGGACGGGGGACTCTGAGCTGGGAGGTGGAAGTTGGGAAGTGTGCTGCGTGGCTAAGGAATGAATGCGGGTCATAGTTCTGATGACAGGCAGGGGCACGCGGCATAAACCTATGATTGATAGGAACGGGTGGGCCGGATATAACACATTCGTATTTGGGTCCTGGTATGCTCAGCTGAACGAGATCCTCAGCGCCAAAAAGCTAACTTTGAGTTGTCCGGTAATAATACCATAGCCGCACGCTCTTACGACTGCCAAATGCCCTCTGAACGTGACCCCAATTCAAGCTAAGTCGAATCAAGGGTTACTCGGCAGCCCGAAGCACGGCCTTCTTCAATCACAACATGAACACATGATTACAGTCTGCGGGCATTGCCTTGTTCTCGGCCTAAGGTTACCTATCAAGCTAACAAGCGCCCACTCGATAACCCGCCGATAAGAGATCATGATCATACACACCCTCGTTTGAAAAACGTTTTCCCCATCTTTGTAGTGTGGCACACAGTACCGCATCTCAGGCTACTCCCGCAACATGGCGTCCTTGCCTTTTCTTTTTTTATTGTCTATACTTCCATGCATCCTGGCGGTGCAAGTACACCCAGTCGCCCGTGGTATCAGCTCAAATGCCACCTGCACGACTGACGACGTATACACATGGATGTACGCCGGGAACAACTCCCCTTGCCTTACGGTAGCTTCTGTCGAGGGTGCATGTATTGGGAACAGTATGTGAAGTCTCCTGGTGACATGGTTCCAGGTTGTATACCCATGTGCATTTTTGAAGATTATCTCCAGCCCGCTCTGATGGTCGGTTATTCGTACTCCCTACCAAATTCTACGACAGAAAGTCCATGCTACTGGTAAGTGATGTCGATAACTATTATATCTCAAATTGTCCTGATATCATTGCAGTTCTTGGTCATCCTACAATCTCATGATGGCATGCACTCTCTGTCAAGGGTCTAATTTCAGCAGTTCTGTCTGGACGCAAGTCATCCATTTCGTGCTTAGCAAACTATTAATGATTAACTTGATAGATGGCCTAGGTGGTCAAGTGGGTGCACGGCCAACTCTTCTTGGACAGCTGAGTTTGTTCATATTTCATAATTTGCGGTGTCTCCCTGTTGATGATTGATCATAGATATTTCCCTTCTGATTCTGGATACGTGCTTTCTGAGGGTGCCTCTATACCTTTCTGGGCTACTTACAATCGTAAGTCAATTCGTTTTCTGAGCACATGATAGCAATCAACGACTTCATAGCGGCAAACTGGACATCCGAAACTTTCAATGTCATACAGGCGCAAGAGATTTATAACCAGAGTATGTTAGTTTGATCGCATATCTTCGTCACTGATGTTGATCCATCTCAGATCCTTCTGACGTTGTCCCGGGCGCCTCATCAACATCATCTAGCACATCATCTAGTGGTTCAAGCTCAAAATCGACTGATGTTGGTGCGATAGTTGGTGGCACCGTCGGAGCCGCAGCCGCCGTAGCGCTTCTTGCCATCGGCGCTTATCTGGTGTACAGGCGCCGCGTGTACAACAGCGCCTACGCCTCTGTAGCCAGGCATCAAGGGACGGGATTCCTAGACAGAGGCAATGGCACGACAACCCGCATGACGCACAGCCGTTTCGGGTCCGAAACATCCACCCACTTTGGTCTGGGGCAGTCTGTGTCCCCATCGCAACAGTATACTACATATTCCCCACAACCCCAGACGGTGTACCCCACTTTGCAGGGTTCATTCTCGCCTCCTCCACGGACGGATACGTCCGTTTACACAACACATGGTGGTCAAACTTCCAACGCCATACCGTTAGTTTGAAATAAGTACCTCCCGTGTTTCTGATACTCTGGGATGTCGGACGCAGGTACCAAATATATACATACAGACAGACATACCGTGTATTTGTGACTCTCATCTTGCTGGATACCTGAGAAGTGGAAATATTAGGATCAAAGTCACGGGATGGTACTCATTGAACTATTGCTTGCGGATTTACTCATGGCACCGATTGAAATTCAATATGCCTGACGGGTAGTCAAGGTACAACGGGGACTCGAAGCTCTTTCGTTCTTAGGATCGACCGAGCATACGTGTCCTCCCACCGATTGGTTTCCTCCGAATGACGGCTTCAATATAAAAGTGATGACGGCAAAAAAAAAAACTTGTTATTGTTATCGTTTTCCCGACCCGAGAAAGTAAGTCCCCTACCAACTTGAAGCCACCACACGTTTAGGCCCGCAGTGCATCTGTGAAGGTCAGTTCGACCGCGACCAAATTCCAATGAATTTCAGAATTGAAAAGGGATAATGATTGGTTGTAGGTAAATAGTACCTATCACATCGACAATGCAAATGCCATCCAAGTCATCGTCGTCGAGGTCATAGATACTGCAAACAACGTAAACTGTTTATATAAGATCTAAGACGCGGCTTGGTCCAACTTGAAAGCTTGCAAGTTCAAACGTTCAAGAGTCAAAGACGTACGGTCGTCAGTGGTCACGGTTTTGGTTGCGTTTTGGTACTTATATGGTCTTGTTTGTGGGTCCGGGTGCACCAAACTTTGCTGGCGCAACGGCAACCCAGAATAAATCTACGCCTCCATCATATTTGTCGTGCATCATCTATCTTGATGATTCTAAGACAAATTTGATGTAGCAGCTATCACGAAATTCGATATGATAGCTGTGTTGTTGATTCCAAGAGAAGCTTGATGTAGGAGCTATCACAAAACTCAATGTGACAGCTGTGTTCGTAAGTGCTTGGATCAAAGCTTAAGCTTGAGTTTCAACGGCACAAATGATGGAATAGGATCAATCAGCGTTTTCAGATCCCAACACTTGTGCCGATGCAAAGCTTTAATAGGATTCAGCTCGCAGGTGTTTGACTTGACTCGTGTTTAACTCGAGTCCAGTCGTCTTGGGTATGGGGTTGGACCTAGCCAGTGCTGTACAGATGCGAGTCCTGCCTGATGCAGACTTGCCCTCAGTGACCCAGGAAAGTGGTACAAGGCGAAATAATATTGACAACTGATTTGTTAAAGAACAACAAGTGTCGGAAGACCTGTCACAAATAATGATACTAGTCGCAGAACCGTCAAGTCTGTGTAATGCGCAATGAGTTCAGTGAGGGGGCAAACGAAGCAGGTCATTAGGAACGGATAATGTCTAAAAATGCTGCGTAGATGCTGAATTCAGGGTGGTTTGCAGAATTTCGCTAACAGTTGGAGGCGCAACTGTTCGCTGTCGCTTTGAAGAACCCGATGAAGAAGCTTCACCATCGACGTCCATGGTGTCTGAGCCGTTGGTCAGTTCATTCTTCCGTTTCGTGGCCAGGAAGTGTAAATATGCAAGGCTGTGCCGTGGGGGAGGTGTTCGGGCGACGTTCATCGGAGGAGCCGCAAACCAGAAAAGCTCATTAGTATCTGGAGAGCGATCAAAGTGTTTTGCTAACAAGAGGCGTAAGGCAGGTTAGAGAGTACAAGGATGAAATACCCACTTGTATCTGGGAGAAGCTTGTCGACGATTGGGGGAACAGTCAACGTTCCTGCTGCAGCAAGCATGGTCCGGTCGCGAGCGTCTTCCTGCGTATGAGACTTAGGAGGGCTGTGCTGTATAGAAGAGTATTGTGAATGGGCTGCTGTTGACGAAATGGGGGCTGGAGTATTCCTGTCCACTCCTGGAGTAGTCGTTACCTCCGAATCAACATTGCGTCTAGCCCTTTTTCTCCCTGTTCCACCACCCTCGATCTTCTCCCCCTGGGCTCGCTCGATCGGCTCACCAATGCCGCCCGGACCCTTCACGGCATTAGTGCCAACGAAGGGACTAGCGACCTTTGGGGGATAGACTAGCCGTTCAAATGGGTAAATCGGCATGAAATCTTCGTTTTTCCTGACCTCTTCCGGGACGCAGGAGCTCCAATTTTTAATCTTCACGAACAGCCGCTCGCGGTCATTGTACCGTGAATGGCAAACGTAAAGGGGCCATCCGGGATACCAGAAAGGAGCGCGCGGGCGGCCGCGGATATGGCGAGCGGTGAATTGGCAGGCAATTTTCTCGATTACGTCTTCCAGCGCATGGTCCACGAATAAGCCTGCGGAACGGAGATCAGCCATGCGGTCTAAAGGAATTTGACTTTGATCATCATACCCGTCTTAAAGACTTCTTTATCCATAAATTGAGTGTGGGCAGGGTGAAAGGTCTGATTGGCACGATAAGCATGTGGAGTGTTGTCTTCACAAGAGGTTTACCTGTTCAGGGCGATAGTACCAGCAGATGGATAGACCAGGTTGGCCTTTCTTTGCACTTCGAGAAGACTGTATTAATAACGGTGCAGAACTGTAAAAGGAAACGTACAATTCATCAGACTGCCAGCATTTGAAGACTTGTCCAATGATCGGTCGGCTCGGGTCATCTGGATTCGAGAGATGAAGCCAATCTGCAAGCCGTATGGTCCAGCCCTTGTAGTGCAATTCATCTACGAACGTGCGAAGTTTCGTTGACACCCGAAACGCTGTTACGCCCGCCACCCCAGAATCCACGGAGTGAACAGGTCGTGCAGTGCCAGGTCCAGCTTGTATAGAAGCAAAATTGGAGGTAGAAACGTAAGGCGATCCAGGGGGAGGCGTAGAAGAGGTGATGACTTGGTAAAGGCGCTGCACCACGTTCAGTATCTGAATTTGATTAAGATTGCGAAGTGTTTTTACCTGAAGCACGAGAACTCGACCATATTGTTCGGTACATGGAGTATGCCAACGGCGTGCTTTTTCGAAGAGGCGCGCCATATCGAGATCAAAGTCTTTCGAAGACTCGTAGTCATGAGATTTCGCACGTTCCTAACAGTTGTCTTCATGGGGCTGAGTGCACCAATGCAGAACAATGCTTACCACAATTAATTTCAAGGAAAGGGGTGACTATAGCTCGAGGTAAGAACTAGCTCTGCATAACAAATAAGTTGAAACCTCTCACGAGATATGACAAGTCTGTAGATGTTGGCTCCTCGGGAACTGCATCGATAGCGACAGCAAGGCGATTTCCTCTAGAGAACTTTCATATCAGCATTCACGTAATGCAACAATTGATAGCATTTGGAGACGAACGCTACGTCTTTATGGCTTTCGATCGCCAGTACAATTTCGACCAGTCGGTCCTATGACATAGCGAGTATGTAAGCATAGATACGCGGAGACGAGACGTCACCAAGATTGGGAGCGGTCAATTCATGAATACTCGCCTTGCTGACCTCGGACATCCACCCTAGTTCTCCAAAGCCTTGCCATCTTGGGAGGCTTTTCTCAAGCTGGCGGACGATCGCCTCACTATCCCCACCAATTTCTTCTCCAGCCGCTGATCCCATAATAATGTCCTCCGTATGACTCTCTGGATCAGGCGTCATGCCGCTTACGTCTATCTCTATGTCAGGAGAAGATAAGTGCTGTGACGTTTTCAAAGTAGATTTGACGTTTTGCAATTCGGAAGTGGAGAGTGCCGTTGTTCTTAGTTTAGTCGTCTTAGAAGTGGAAGGCTGGGCGATACTGGACTGTGCCGGAGCAGTGGGAGCCGTTCCATGGACTTTTTGAGCCGACGAGGGAGGTGGAGAAATTCGCGGCACAGGAAGGATGCTTCTCTTCTGCCATTCAGTTTCGAGTATGGTCTGAAAAATAGAGAGCGTCGTATGGTTCGATCGGTGTCCAGGCTAAATATGAGAGGTGGATAACATACCTTGAGAGTCTGTGCGTCAGTAGCAATTTGACTATCTGGTTCGTTGTAAAACAATGCGTTCCAAAACACGAGGGACAGATCGGTGTACGCGTTCAGCGGGTCCTTGTATCTGTTCTTTTCAACGTTTGCCTTAATACTATTGATGCATCGGGGTTCGGGTATGACCTAGGGAAAATAGGTGGTTCGGATATGACTCGTGCTCGTTTCCGCGGAATATGAGAAATACCTCGTAGTACTCAGGCCATTCTGTTCTATCCACCAGAGTCATGAACAACTGAGACAACAGACGCTTTCCTCGAGATGGGGTAGCTGCAGTTATGATTTCAATAACCTCCTCAATGGCGGCCTTCTGAGCAACTGTTATGGTCATGATGTAGGAGATTTGACCACCTTCTTGTCTGATACTATAACTGTTTTCGGCTAGAAAGAAACTTGATAGAGACGTTGTTTGCACATATTTGTCAAAAGCCTTGAAAATTAACAGCTATCAACAAACGTAACATTCCGATTGCTAGCCTAGGATAACCTCACGGCGCCCTGAAGAAGTTAAACTATGAACGAATTTAATCTTGTTGCTATGCTATATCCCCATCAGATATATTTCTCTATTCTTCCTTACCGGCGGCTACGTCACGTCCGTATTTGACCACCGTAGATCGACTAAGCCTGTATTATAGGAGAATTGACCAAACACATTGGCAGGCAGTACAACCGACTCGGGCACGCGTGTTTAGTGGGCTCCCTTCCATTTCCACTTTACATGAGGCTTCATTTCTTCAAATGACCGGGATCGTCGTTGATAATATCTCCCACCTGCATGGCCGAGAGAATAAACTCTTCGAAGAATCACCAGAAAGGAAGTCGGTGGGCCATCATCGCGGAACTCAAACAACGAGGCGTACCGTTGTGGAATTTCTGCTCCGCCGAGATGAGATGTTGTTGCTCGAGTCAACACAAAACCTTTATTATCATGGACCGGGCACCCATTAGAATATCATTGACACAACAAATTCCTTCTCGCAGCGGTAGCCTGTGACCTTCCCTAACAACACGTGGGACTCTGAGGCTTCCTGAACAAGCGGTGAGTTCAATATGAGACATCGGAGTGCTCAGATGAGCTACTTTTTTCGGTCCACACGAAATTATGATTACAAGTCAGCCTCGCTGAAGTCAAATGCTAATTTCTGCCGTAAAGCAAGTTGCTCCTTTGCCTGGGCCTTCATAGAATTTGGTCCTCGTTTTCTTCATGTTTTCGCACTTTTAGGGTTGCCCAGCAGACAAAATATATATAGCTGCTGCCCACAAAAATAGTATGAACTGCATCAGACTTCATCCTCCTTGTCAATACCCTATACCCCCGCCTCCCTCATTCCCCTGACGTCCCATACGCTATTATGCACAGTTCTCTCGCCCAGCAGCCCAATTTGCGGCAGCGCCATGTGCACAGTGCTCAACTGGGACCATCTCTTTCCCAGCCAAACCCCTCGGATTGGGTCACAAACTTCTTAGAAAGATCATCCATCTACGCCGATGCATACGATATCCAGAGCGGCAGATGTTTTCTCCCAGATAACTATCCAACTACGTCGGCCATACGCACTGGCATGGTCGCTGGACCACCTATATCTTTAGATATTCCTCCATCTTTAGCTAACTTTCGTACCATTGCTGGTGGCCATACCAATTGTGAGTGGCCGGACACGCTGCCTTTATACTACGGGCAACAGCTACATTACACATACACTACATCCGATAAAAGCCCATCATCTCCACGTTTACCTTCGTCATCGCACTCTTACTGTATCGATCTTCCAACGTCATCTGACATGGTTCTTCCACCCCATCCGTCCACCTCACCGCCGCTCCCATCTGTCCCAGTCACGGTATTACCCGGGCCGTCCGCCACCCCCATCGAAATAACACAGTCCATTCGCACCGCATGTGCCAGCTCTTCCAGGTCGGTGCCATCACGCAACGCCAAGAATGAAGGTTCAGCTGCAAGACCGCGGGAAAAGAAGCACGCTTGCTGGATGTGCGAGAAATCCTTCGATAGGCCATCCACGTTGAGAAAGGTCAATACTCGTCCTGCTGCTATAAATAGCCAACTCACGTACAATCTCGCCTTGCAGCATCTACTCGTACACACAGGAGAGAAAGGTACGTAACTGCAATTTGCTGCCACTACATGACACTGAGAGTTAATAATGATAGCATTTGTGTGTCATACATGTGGTCGTCGTTTTGGTGTTGCGTCCAACCTCAATCGTCACGTTAAGCGGTGCATTCTTAAGCCCGTGAACACCGTGACAGCAAATCGTACAACCCAGATGGCATCTACTAGTGACTCTGCTGAGACGTCTCAAGTAGCCGCATCGGTCTTGACGCCTGAGGCATCCGCCGCCTCAGTCCCTAGTACTATCGTATCATCCGACTCAGATTCACGACCGAACAAACGTCCTCGCGATGAATCAAGTTCGTCGCCATCAGATCAGCCCAAGGCAGCTGCAAAGAGGCGGCGTCGAGCTCCGTCCCCATCGCAATGGATACCGACATCCCTTCTTCCATTCAACCTCTTCCCCACGGAGTCTACAAAAGCAACTACTGTCCCACTTCCACCTGTTACCGCGGTCAAAGATGAGTTGTCCAATGAGTGGATCGAGGAGCGCAACTCGTGGGACGAGAATGTCGGCCTTACTCCCTACCACCCTTGTGGGTGGAAGGGTACCCTCCCGGGTCCAGCACTCTTAGGATTCGGCGGCAAAGACGTCGGGAACGTCGGTCTCGTGAATGGAGGCACGTATGTGATGGGAAGACTCGTTATGGTTTAATCATGTTGGCATTTGTCATGTTCCTCCGTGGATTCCTCGCTTTCTCGTTATGGGTTTTTCTTGTCATTCTTGGAGGCGATTCATGTAGCGTAGGTTTGGACTTCCTTGATTTCGGCCCCATTAACTCAGCATATTATTCCCGATACATCTTACTCGCATTTGCCTTTTTGGCCTGTTTGGGTTTTTGAAGTGCTGGTCATCTGGTTTGTCTTCACGCATCTAATTATTCCCAGTACGTATACGCACACGAACTCTGCTGTAACCGTAGTTTGTCATCCGTGTCATCCGATTTTGCCTGTATCGAGTATTATCCCGACGATATAATCTATCTGTTTTGTTCTTCTCCCGTTCGAAATATGTCCCTATAAGCTAATAAATAATTTTGTCTCTTATGCTTCTATATTCATAGTTATCGATTATCATTCTTGATAGGTATGTCTGACGGGAGAACTCGGGAGAGAGACTACGGTACTGTCGGAAATTTCTTATTTGAGTTTCATGGCCTTGCAAGAGGTTTCAAGAATCTCAATATTAAATTGTCATTGAATCCGTTTAAACGAGTTTTAAGCACCAATCGTTGCTGCAAGCGTGTTGCAATAGGTTACAACAAGGTCCCTGGCCCTTTACATGAATGCCTAGGGGGAGCACGGCGCGAGACCCAGTGACACATTCAGCATCAGGCACCAATCTGAATCTGCTATCTATGCACCGGTAACACTTCCGGCGCTGCATTTTGAGATTTCAATATTACAGAGCAGGGTAAGTACGACGCCAGGGTTCCCTTGTCCGGGTGACAATAATGTTTGTTTGATCGACATCCACCGCTGCATTTTACTGCGGGGATGGGCTTGGATTATGGGACCATCGGTGCTGTGCGGCAACTATGCGGTGCGTTAATGTTGACCTAAGGCGGAAGTTTCAGACCAATGCGTATGTGTTGACCCTCATGCCTCCAATTTGAATTGGGTAGGTCTGGCAGGAAATATTGAAGCACGAAATGCAGGATGAGGACGAGACCCTCGTTCTGCTTTGTTCCACAGCAGTAGGTATAGCTGCAAGACTGTACATCCATAAGGGTCTTCTCGTTTCTGACGACGTGGTGTCTGGTGGCTGACATATCCTTGAAGTGCGCCAAGCACGAGCCGCAGAACCTGCCCAAACGGCGAACTTCTGTCAGTGTGGCATCATCAACCTCACAACTACCCGGTTGATAAATTAATTTATATTGGGGAAATCACCTGCCTCATCTGGCCCATTGACAGATTGAAATACACCATTGTCTTACTTACAATTACATTAAAAATAGACAGCACGTCTCCCTGGGAAGCCCTTTCAAGGTTTCTCAAGTACCCTTCATGGCAAGCGCATCATGCTGGGACGATTTGAACAGCGCGGAGAAAAATTCTGTCGTCCTCCGAGTCCTCGGATGACCTGATCAGTAAGAAGAACTACCATAGATGCTTTCGGTGGACCCACGCCATGATCATTAAAATTCTCTGGTTGGCATCTCGCGCCAGATCGAAATTGTATACATTCCTGCCACTGCAGCGCTTTTATGACCGCCTTTTACAAGGTCGTAAGCCACACCACAGCATTACCACAGCAGCATCACTCTCCGCGTCCATTTGGTGCCCATGTGATGTTCTACATCATCTCCGCCGTGTTCTTCTCCGCGTAGCGCATGCCTAGTTTACAAAAAAAGACATGTCATTAATCTACAAACCGTTCATTTGGCGTCAAATACCACCTTCTGCTCGGCATCGCAGCCATAATGTTGCGGAAAGCGTCGATTTTGCAAGACATTCATATACTATAGTCCAGCGGTTGCATGTAAGGCATAGCTCTAGAGCGCGGACCTGTCGTTGATATCAGAAGCATGTTCCGGACGCAATGTGTGTTCGCGCAACAGGTCGGAGACATAGTTACATATCATCTACCGGTACTTCAGGTCCGGAATGGTCACTGGTGCACCATGATTCTTCCTGCCATTCTGTACCCTTGAATTATATACCCGATAGCTGCAGGCGTCGCGCATCAGTCTAGCTTCGGTTCGAGATTATAGGACGGATTAGTTATATCATTCGAGAGGTTTCTCAGTACCTTGGGACCAGAAGCCATCAACCGAGCCATTCCGTTGGGCTCTATAGATGCTCGTGTTTCGGAATGCAGGAATGTGAATATCACCATGGACACTCACAGACGAGATATACCTGGCATAGCAAAGTTCCAGGGGGAGTGTTGACCATCCTCGTGGTGGATCGATTGTAGATTCGGACATGCTGTGTCTATGGATGTAGAACTGCCATCAAGCGCGATCCTTACCTGAATTATAGTCTATTTATCTACGCAGTCAGTGAAACCCTAGAACTGATGTTGAAAGGAACGGGCATATTTGGAATCGTGATCTTTGTGGGTTCATGACGGAATAAACCTACCATTCTAAGGAAGCAAAGCTGTATCAACCCTTGATTATCACACGACAGTGGAGAGGGTATACGGCGCTGGGGTATAATCTTTCAGGGCATGATCGAAAGAACGTGTAGTTATCACGGTGGGTGCTGGTTGACGCAAAAGCTTCTAAGATGCTCCGTCGAAAGTTCAGTGTGCAAATTTAGGATCTGGCATGATCTCCGAGTCTACCTGTGCAAGCGTGAAATGCCATCCATCTCAACCAACCAAAAGAAATGGCGAAAAAATGCATACTACATAGCACTAGCAGCGAGAAGTGCATTGAATCGGTTTGGGCATCGCTTGACTCTGATTTTCCAGACGCATGGCGGGGACGCTGGCAATGTCAACCAAGACTCCTATTGTTCTACAGGCTGGGAACATATCAAACCAAGTAGCATAAGTCTTTGGAAAATAAACCTACAGTTGCAGTTGCGCACGAGATAGCCGGCGAGATCTTTGGCAGCCGCAGCACTGCTATGCAAGGTCTGGGGTATTCCAGATAACAAGAACTTATTATTCCCTCGTGCCGCATCAAGGCTAGCACAGGATGAGAGCTGACTCGTTTGAAGGTGATCAACTTGAGATTTTGGAAAGCAGATGAATGTTTCCGTCGGAATTTGATCGGAATGCAAAATCATACAAAATTGGCGTAGTGTGTCACGAAATCGGATTAGGTCTAGACCATGGCTGACAGTACCGGGACCTATGGAGCTTTGGGGATGTAGGGCTTACAGTCCGCAGTCCTTGTTCATCGGTCTTCGTTCCTTACCATGTCGGGGAGAGAGTTAGAAGGACGAATTCTAAAGAGGTACGCTCAACTTCAACTTGTTACTGTTTAATTTGTCGTGCATGCAGCAGAAACGTTGACGGTTGCTCACTCTCACCACAGAGCAAATCCTAAGACAATACAGGACAAGTTTCTAGTTGGATATCAAGGATGGTGCGTTCAACTTTCTCATCCTAGAGAATCCATGTTTCCTTCGAGCCTCTCGGTGCTCGATCACTAGACTTGCCGTTCCGCGGATGGATGATGGAATATTTTATATGCTGAGCCACTTAATTTTCAGGTTCACCTGTCATGGAGATGGCGAACCCATCGACCCTAACCATCATGGGTGGCTGCACTGGTTTGATCAGCCCATCCCAAATGGCGGACGTCCCAACACAGATTTATGGCCAGATGTTTCCGAATATTCTCCATCCGAGCTGTATCCCGCCCCAGGACTCAAAAATAAAGATGGCGAACAGATGTTTCTCTTTTCTTCGCGCTACTCTAAGACAGTCAGACGCCACTTCCACTGGATGGCGTTGCATGGTGTCGATGGCGCGTTCTTGCAACGATTTGCGGGCCAATGCGACATGGAGGCGGGCAATGCAGCAATTAGGAATCTCAGAGACGAGGTGGGCGATCGGGTACGAGAGGCTGCTGAAGCAGAGGGAAGGGTCTTCGCCATCATGTGTGTATGCTTGTCGGACTCAGTGGGTCCGATTTTTAACTATGGATTTAGGTATGACGTCTCTGGTGTTCACCCAGACAAGATACAACGGGTGCTCGAGCAAGACTGGATTCATCTCATGCGTAACAAATACGTCCTAGACAGTCCAAATTACCTTCGGGAGAAAGGAAGGCCAGTGAT
>PVYJ01006622.1:5585-18620 GCA_002995095.1 Rhizopogon sp. AM-2018a | reverse complement strand
CCAGTGTTACTCATGCGAAGGTATTATTTAATGAGTTCGGAACACACTTGATTTTAACAACTAGCTGAAAACAAGCACTTCGATGCCATCTACAATATCACCTTCGTTGATCTGTATTTTAATAAGCGCCATATACATGTAAGACTGCGCATGTCTGAGTTCGACGACCCGCCTTCGACAATGCTATTGAGTTCCGTCCCCAGCCTTGTAGTGCATCACACCATGAGGGTTGAAGTCACCGACGCATAGCTGTTGCTGCAGCAGCTCCCATTCCGACGACCTAACATCTCTTATCAGCTCTGCAGTATGGAAACCATAGGGATAGTGCCAGTAATGGTGATCACCCTCCACGTTCTCCGGGATGACCCAGGTGGACACGGGAATCTTGAATGGTTTCTCCGCAGAGTTGACTGGCTTGTCCATAGAGGTTCATATCCAACTCCATGAAAATATCCTGATATGGATTGTGAAAGGGTAAGAACGTCCGGAGAGAGGGGCTAGTTTAGCCCCGATATTGATGAGTTGACTATAAGTACTGAGGAACTATGATGAATACAGCCTGAGGGGCGGGGCGAAGGAAGTATGTTGCCAAAGATGTGGATGTCTCCATTAAAATTCATACCGGGCAATGTAAGGAGCGAGAATTTCGCAAGAACGCCGCCCGACCATTGGTATACGGTGCTAGCGGTATGTGGAATATTCAGCTTTCTGCCATGCAGCCTGGCCTTTCGAAGAGACTCGCGACATGTCGCGATGAGAAGGACTGAGCGAGGTCAAGGGGAAGGTGTTACATGGAAGTATTGAGGTCGATCGCATGCAGCGGCTCCTCCGGAGAGTCGATCACTCGTCGAAATGCATTGCATATCTGAGGGATTGATCATGAGTGGGTGATTTGGGCATAGATTGTTTCTTCCTTGCTCCACGTGCCTCCACGTGCTCGAGCTAGTTTGTACGCATCGAGATAGACCAGGATGCCCAGCAAGATTTCCACAGGGAGGTCTAGAAGTCCTAGGGCAACACCGTCACGCATCATGGATAACAATCTGGCGCTGTCAGGTTCCGCAGTAAGGATAAGTCGTTCCGTTGTCATCATCGAGATGCGTCATGCGAGAATCACTCTTTGCTCTTCAACCTCATTCTAGTCTTGACATCATGAATTCGCAATAATATCTAATCACAGCTCAACTGATTCAAGTCAGCCGAGTTAGACAACTCCAGTGGTATGAAGCGCAAAGAATAGCATAGGACCGTTCACATTGACAACAAAAGTGAGGGACAAGGGGGACAAGGGCAAATGGCGATTGGTGCAGGCCAAAGAAACCCCCTAAATCTCCAATAGAACGCACTCATATCTGAAAGGGTGAGATCAGTCGTAATGAGGTTTGAGAGAGATAGTGGGGCGTACGTATTGTGAGAGCCATTGGAAGCCTGGGTGGACACGTCATTCAGGCTCTTAACCCCATTTGTCAAGATTAAGCTACTCACCTTCACCGTACCCTTGTCTCTGTACGACTGAACACATGAATACCTCGATGGGTCTAATATCGTTCAATGGTACTTTCCCCTGCAAGCACACCACGCCTTATCAGCACCTTATACGAACCCAGATGTAAAGACTCACCTGGCCAGTTGTTTGGTGCAGCCCAAGGTGATGCCTCAATTCTTGCTCACTTACTGCACCCGGTGCGTCAATCTTGTTCCCAAGGACCAGGAAGGGAACCTTGGACAGCGCCTCGATAGACAATAGAGCGCTAAGCTCAGCCCTTGATTCTTCAAAGCGCTCAAAGTCTGCAGAGTCAACCAAGAACACAATTCCGTCTACTTCAGGGAAGTAGTCGCGCCAGAGGCGGCGAGCTGCAAACCGAGTTGATGTTTGGCCGTGACAAATGAGATTACATAGTGTACTGACCTTGCTGATGTCCACCAAGATCATATGTGGTGAACTTGACGTTGCCAATTGCCAGTTCCTCAGAAGCTGTAGATGCATAGCATTAACGAAGGAAGAGGGTTAAAAATGGGGGCGTGCGTACTGGGGTGAAGGGTGGGTTGAAGAGTGGCTAGTCTGTCGTTTTTCAGCATATGGAGAAGCGTCTGTAAAGTATGTAAGTCGTCGTGTAACTTCGCACAAGTTTCTTGCAGTCCTACCGTCTTGCCAGCATTGTCCAGACCAAGGAAAAGGATTTTAGCATTCTTGTGCATCAAGCCTGTAACTTGTCAGTAAAGAAAAGACAGAATTGTTGACTTGAAGGACAGACCAAGCTGAGCGAGGACATTCCAGAACCAGTCCACAATGAACATGGTGAATACTGTTGAGCGAGAAGAGCTTTGAAGAGGGTTAAAAGTAAGTCAAGCAAGCAAGTAAGTAAATAACGTGTCACTTCCAATGCTGCGTCCTTGTGACTGTCACACCACAACTGCTTCAATGTCTTCATCTTCTCAGAGGGCGCAGATCCAGGAAATAATCGATACCACCGAGGCAGAGGATCAGTCATCTACCCTGGAACCTGAGGTCGATGGTGATCATGCACAGGATGGTGACGCTGGATCGGATAAACCACAAGCTTCATCTTCCAAGTCAAAGAAGAAGAAGAAGTCAAAGGCTGCAAAGGTTCTCGACGCCGTGCGCGGAAAGAACGAAATACCCCAAGAGCTAGTTAGTCACGTCGTGGATAGAGTTGTAGCTGAGCACGGGCAAAACACTGTAGTATCGAATGAAGATAACATCAGGCAAGCATTGGAGCAGATGAAAATCATGGACGTCATCAAAGGCAAATCGGGTGTCTCTGGACGGGGGAAGAAAGCTATGGGAGAACATAAGGTATGTACAAAATACTCTGGTAGCAGCACGAACAACGAATACGAAATGCGATATAGTTCTGGGCAACTCAGCCAGTCCCGCAGCTTGGTATGCACTATATTTCATGTTTCAATTTCCAATACTTATTCAGTGGATGATGTAGGTGATGAGGTTTCTCCCGAAGACGGTTTCATCGAACCCAGCAAGCCTCGAGAAGAAGTACGCCAAGAACCATACCCTCTGCCGAAAGACTTCGAATGGTCTATATTAGACATAAACGACCCTAAGCAAGTATGTCTATCGATTGTGTCATGTCTTGTCTTTGTGACTTGTAACTCCACAGATTAAAGAGGTCTATGATCTACTATCTCTTAATTACGTCGAGGACGATGAGGCGGCATTCCGTTTCCAATACAGTGCCGAGTTTCTTGAATGGTAAGCCCATCGGTGCAAATTGAAATGTTGACTTACGGTCCGACCAACTTCTAGGGCTCTCAAACCCCCAGGTTACCTCAAAGAATGGCATCTTGGTGTTCGTGTGACTTCGAACCAGAAACTGGTAGCTTTTATCTCCGGTGTGCCAATGACGCTACGTGTGCGTGGAAAGTAAGGTCCATTTCTTATGGTAGTTTCTGGAGTTAATGCGATGCAGCGTTTTCCGGGCGAGCGAGATTAATTATCTTTGTGTGCACAAGAAGCTGCGGTCGAAACGCTTGGCCCCTGTGCTCATTAAGGAGATCACAAGACAAGTAAACTTGACGGGCATCTTTCAGGCCATCTATACTGCCGGTGTCGTTCTTCCTACACCTGTGTCTACTTGCCGGTATGATATTTCTCTCCATGACCAGCGGAAGTGCTTAAGATTCAATTAGCTACTTCCACCGCTCGCTGAATATTCAGAAGCTTATCGATGTCAAGTTTACGTATGTTCCGAGGAGCATGACGCTCGCTCGAATGATTCGCGTTTACAAGACCCCGGCTCAGCCCCAACTGAGTGGCCTTCGTGAAATGGAGGACCGAGATGTCTCAGAGGTGGCTGATCTTTTCACACGCTACATGCAAAGGTTCAGCATGGGGCAAGTCATGACCCTTGACGAGATCTGCCATCAGTTTTTGAGTGGGCGAGGACGGATGGAGGAACCATCAGAGCATCACCGGAGGCCAGGCCAGGTGGTGTGGACATATGTCGTTGAGGTCAATTTCTCGTCCATGCACTTGCTGCTGTTTTCTAATGCGTGTTATAGGACCCAGAAACACACCGGATCACCGACTTCTTTTCCTTTTACTCCCTTCCTTCGACGATTATAAATCATCCGAAGCATGCGCTATTGGAAGCTGCCTACTTGTTTTATTATGCGTCCGATGTGGCATTCGCCGAAGACTTGGAAGCAGACAGTCAACTCAAGAAACGATTAGAAATTCTTATGGGAGATGCTCTGATCATCGCGAACCAAGCCAGATTTGACGTCTTTAATGCATTGACACTCATGGACAACTGTAGCTTTTTGGAGAATCTAAAGGTGTGTATTTTGTTCATGAAGGGAATGCGGTTGGTGTTTATGGTTTTGTGATAGTTCGGGGCCGGGGATGGTCTCCTTAACTTCTATTTGTACAACTGGAGAACAGCGCCTCTGGCAGGCGTTTCGGCTGTTGGTGGTGTAGAACCGGGGAAAGGTATCGGGGTAGTCATGTTGTGACCTTAGGACTGAACAATCAACTCACTTTCTATGAATTACGAAGATATCATCGGACTCCCTAAATATCTACGTCCTAAACCAATCCTAAACATACACCATTGTCACTTATCCTACAACCACTATCGAATCAATCACTGTCAATGTCAATGATGTCATCGTCGTCCACACCCCAATCTGGCGTTGGACTACGTCGCTTAGACTGTCCTGTTGGTCGGGGGACCGTTGAACCTCCAAGGTCACGTCCACGGAAGCTGGGTGGAATATGGGTAGACCGGGATGAACCTAGCGAACTGCCAGCGCCCCAAGACTTCTCGCTCAGTTGCGACTTTGCAGACGAATTCTCCTTCCCCTTCCCCTTCGCGTCTGCGAGGGATGTACCTGACCTGCCCGCAAGTGTATTACCCGAACCAGAGAAAGAAGGCTGAAGAAATTGTTAAACCTGTTTGAGGGAAAAAAAATACTTCAACTCACAGTGGCAGCTGGATGAGAAGTAGGAGAGGATGGAGGTTCTTGTTCCGGTGGGGTGTATGTGACAACATTGAAGCCAAAGAAGAGCTTCCCGAAGGGGAGATTGAGTGCAGTGGGAACCTTGACTTCTCCTTCGATGGAGCTGTGATTTATGATCTTCTGTTGGCTGTTGAAAACGTTAGCATATCCAGATGCAATAAGAAATTTTGAACCCCACTCGGTCCTGATGATCTTACTGTGACCCTCTACTGCTTCGACTCCCCGATGAGTGATACCCTTACCCTTCGTTTTCCGGCCTGCGAGTGTTTCACCCTTGCCTTTAAAACTCTCCCAATGATCGCCACCTTTGCTTACGGCCGCTCCACCACCAGGAACAAAACCACCACCGAGGGATGATGGGGGTCTCGAGGAACCGGGACTAGATGAATTCAGGTCGATGCCTAGTTTCGATGCCATGGTGGAAGGCGGGGCGGGCTTCGGCCGTTCAGGTTCCACGTAACCAACCGGGGCAGCAAAATCGACCTCAAGATCAGTGTCTATCACGTCTATGCCACCTCCACCGGGTGTGGCCTCCATCACAAGGAAACCGAATATGATGGAGTTGTAGTATATTTCAATTATATCACCTTGAGTGAGCGCACTGAAATTTCTTAGAGCTTGCTCGAGCCTGAATAAATATTAGCTGAGCATGCGATGACAGAACATGCGTACGCACACAGCCTTTGGATCTGAGATTTCAAGGAAATGCGTGGATTGGGCCTGTAGTTTGATGAACTTGCCCTTCGGGAGTTCAGCACCCGTTATGCGAATTGGGTCGCCTTCATCTAGACGCAAGGTCTTCATCATCCAATAAGGGAGATGGACGACTCCCTCTTCAGCGATAAACTCGAGTACACCTGCATGTGTAGATGCGGCTGGATTAGTGGCATTTGTGAGCTGAAACATCCATGGTCCTTCGAGATCGAGATGAGTCAACTGTGCTAGGGCTGATGGTGGCATAATAACTGCAGGGGGGAATTCATAATTGTTACTACAGATGGTACGGAGTATGATGAAATGCAAGTACATACTCTTCCCTCCGTAGGAGAGATTCTCTCGCTCCCGACCGGGAAGCATCGCGACACTGTAGGCCTTCAAATACACGTTGTATGACCGAGGATTTGGTCGACCGACTCGAGGACCCATAGCAACGCCAAATCCTCTGAATCTGCTAGTCAGATATCATGTTGCAAGGAACCAAAGAGAGGTGACGCACTGTGCAAACTGAGCGAAAAGACCCCCTGGATCACCTTGCATACCATCTTCATCGCCAAACTATAGAGAGCATCAGCTACCACGAGCTTCTGCTATCCTATGCACGTACGAAGTTCATTAGAAAAGTGAGATTGTAAAGTCAGTGAGAGGAGTAGTTCAGCACTGTCAGTTACAAGCATACGCAACCCAGTGCTTACGGCAAATCCCGTGACTAGTTAGTGGGGAGTGAAGCTTTTGAGATTCAGCCCATCGTCTGCTGCTCAAAATCTACCCAGCCCTTAATTCTGTAGGGCGATATTAAAATGGCATCAAAGACTGGTCCTGCAGCGTCTCAAACAGCTCGTACTGGCTCAAATGCCGCGTTCAATGACAAGGTACGGTCACTAATAATCGCGATGAACTCGAAAGGATCAACGCGTTCTGTGACAGGGCAAGCCGATGGAACTTCGGATGTCCAACCTGGTCGCCGCTAAAGGTGTGTGAAGAGTGCTACTTCGCGATCGTTTCGCATCGATGACCTTCCTGCAGCCATCAGTGATGCTGTTCGAACATCTCTTGGACCAAGGGGGATGGACAAAATGGTATGTCATGATGTTGTTTTATTGATGGTCAAGAAATGTCATATCGCGATTCATTTGTATAGATACAAACCTCGAAGGGCGAGGTAATCATCACCAACGATGGAGCTACAATTCTACGCAGCATTCAAGCTCTCCACCCTGCTGCAAAGATGGTGCGCCAAGGCACGATCCATACTGACCATCTACTTACCGCATATTAGCTGGTTGACCTTTCAGCTGCTCAAGATGTGGAAGCTGGTGATGGAACAACATCCGTCGTTGTTCTAGCAGGTAGTCTCCTCGGGGCCGCAGAAAAAATGTTACAGAAAGGCATACATCCAACCATCATCGCTGAATCGTTTTTGAGAGCATCAGTCAAAGCTGTCGAATATCTCACAGGAATATCTACACCAATCGATCTCAGTGACCGAACAAGTCTACTCCGAGCCGCAAGCACTTCCCTCAACTCAAAGGTGCCGAGAATTCTGGAGCTATCGTAACACTTTGCTGATGCGCACTTCAGATTGTCTCCCAATACTCCTCGACACTTGCTCCCATCGCAGTTGCTGCTGTGACGCGTTTAGTCACACCTCAATCGTCCAGTGTGGACCTTCGTGATATCAGGGTCGTGAAGAAAGTCGGCGGCACTATTGAAGACACTGAACTTGTCGACGGTGTTGTCTTAAACCAAAACGTCATCGCTTCGGCTGGCGGCCCTACTCGCATGGAGAAGGCTAAGATTGCCATCATACAGTTCCAACTCAGTGCTCCCAAACCTGACGTATGTGCCTTTCGCGTCTTTTATTCCAGCGCTCACAGTACTTCATCAGATGGACAATACTGTCGTGATCAACGACTACCGACAAATGGATAAGGTCATCAAAGAAGGCCGTCAGTACCTGCTCAACATCTGCAAAAAGATTAAGAAAGCAAATTGCAATGTTCTCCTCATCCAAAAGTCTATCCTTCGCGATGCAGTCGACGATACGTCCCTTAGCTTCCTTAAGCGTCTTAACATCCTCGCTGTCAAGGACGTTGAGCGTGATGAGATCGAGTTCTTGTCCAAGAGCCTCGGCTGTAAACCTATTGCAGACATCGAGGCCTTCACAGAAGACAAACTCGGATACGCAGATCTAGTCGAAGAGACATCGGATTCCAGTGTCAAGGTCGTGAAAATCACCGGCGTGAAGAACCGTGGACGCACAGTCAGCATTCTGGCTACGGGTGGCAACAGCCTTGTCGTGGAGGAATGCGAACGCAGTCTGCATGATGCGCTTTGTGTTGTCCGGTGTCTCGTAAAGAAGAGGTGAGCCTTAACATTCCATTCCGGTTCATTTAAGATTCTGATGATAAACTAGAGCACTCATTGGTGGCGGTGGTGCACCTGAGATCCACGTCTCCCGTTTGTTGTCTCAATACGCGCAGTCACTCAAAGGCATGGAAGCATACTGCTTCCAAGCATATGCAGACGCATTGGAAGTGATACCGACAACGCTTGCGGAGAATGCTGGACTTAACCCAATTTCAATCGTCACGGAGTTGCGCAACCGACATGCCTTAGGTGACCGGAATGCTGGTATCAACGTCCGGACAGTGAGTGCACCTAGTCTGGGGCTACTCTGATCATTTGACAACGTAAAATCTAGGGCCTGATTTCGAACATCCTCGAGGAGGATGTCGTTCAACCTCTTCTCGTATCCACGAGCGCGATTGAACTCTCGACGGAGACTGTGTGCCTACTTTTGAAGATCGATGACTATGTACAAGCAAGATAATGAGATGTTCTGACATTCCTATACACACAATTGACGTCATTAATGAGGGAACGAGCTTTACCAGGCACACTCTTTGTGCGTTGAGTTGATTGAACGAACAGAACTACAACATCCATAGAGGTCAAAAGAACAACGAGCAGCTGAGAACTTCCCGGTCCTGCCAGACAAAAAAAATGCCAGGACCGTGGATTGAACACGGGACCTCCAGAACTTCAGTCTGTTGCTCTCCCAGCTGAGCTATCCCGGCTTGGGTAACGTCTGATAGCTAGGAAACATAAACGAACTACGAAAGGATCTGCTTCTGGATCAGTACTTTGCCTGCAACACTCTCCCCGCAACAATGTCTGGAACAGGTCCTCGGGAGAATGTCTTCGCTACTCGTATGGCCCTTACGAATACAAAACTCCGTTTAAAAGGAGCTGAAACCGGGCACTCGTTGCTCGCGAAGAAGCGTGATGCATTGACCACACGATTTCGTGCAATACTGAGAAAGGTGGACGAGGTGCGTTACGCTTGCGTGATGTTGCCCGTTCAAATCGCTGATGGCACGAAATGATAGGCGAAGCGGAAGATGGGTAGAGTCATGCAGTTGGCGTCGTTTTCGATGGCAGAGGTCACGTATACCACAGGAGATATTTCCTATATCGTGCAAGAGCAAGCGAAGCTTGCCACCTTCCGTGTCAAGGCGAAGCAAGAGAACGTCTCTGGAGTTCTCCTCCCTGGATTTGATGTTGATCGTGTGCCGGGATCTGGTAATTGCTCTTCAGCTCCATCCGTCTTTATTCTGAAGTTGCGCATCAGACTTTAATCTGACCGGTCTTGGTCGAGGAGGACAACAGGTACTACGAGCTAAGGAGGTGTATGCTAAGGCTCTCGAAACACTCGTGGAACTTGCATCGCTACAAACAGCGTTCACAATCTTGGATGAAGTTATTCGCGCGACAAATCGACGAGTGAATGCCATAGAATATGTCATCATTCCACGCCTGGATAATACCATCAAATATATCATGAGTGAGCTGGACGAAATGGACCGTGAAGAGTTCTTCAGGTAAGAGGCTCGAGTCTTTGTGGTCAAGATTAGATGCTAATGATGAATATAGGCTCAAGAAAGTTCAAGGCAAGAAGAAGAGAGATGCAGGGAAGGCAAAAATGCAAGCTATTGCGGACCAGGAAAACTTGGAAGTGTTAAAACGCTTGGATGAACAACAGGAACCAACTGTGGACCTGCTGAGTAGTAAGGACGAGGATATCATTTTCTGATTCATAGCCAGTATCACATTGCAGCATTCGTTTTCTACGTTAACTGCGCAGGGAACCACGAACTTGTACATTTTAGGCTGATGCAGATATCTCAAAGTGAACCGGCATGGTAGGGATCATGGTGCATATCATGTGCGATAGTGCGCATAGATACATGGTGGTTTTGTGAATGCAACAAAGAAAGTCAAGGATGATCAATACGCCAACATGGAATTACTGTAAAACAACACCAAGTTAGTTTTTATGGAGACCTGCAAGATACGGTTGGTACTTACGTCCACCATCTCGACATCCTGAGTAGTGGATTTTGCGCTCTTTGACCTATCCTTGCGGTCAAGAATTGCTCGACTGGAGAAAGTAAGAACTTGAGCAGAAGAAACGCAAGAAACACGGAGGTTACCTACCGATCCTTGTCAAGCTTGATAGTGGTGATCACAACTTTGCTGGGGTGGATGCCAATGGGGGAAGTAGCTCCGTTGGACTTGTCGCGTTGCACACGGTCAACGTGAATGACCCATTTCTTGCGGTACACCTGCGTAACTTTGCCTTCCCGACCCTTGTACTTTCCCCGTACAATCCGTACTTCGTCATCCTTGCGGATTGGTAGTGACCGCGCCTATGCGTAGTGTAAACACCGTGCGCCTCTTCTCAAATGATCCAACGTACGTTGTATTTTCCCCGAAGTTCCTTGGATAGGGATGACGACATGATCTTGCGGCGCACAGAGGAGGGTGCGCTGAAATGGGCCTTGCGGTTCTTGCGCCGCGAAGAGGAGACGTCTGTTTTGTAAGACATCCATCAGCAAGTTATTCTCCCAACAGATCTCATCCAAGTCTCAGGATCCCCATCCAACTTTTCCGGTGCAAAAACTTGACTTCTCAGTAGATATACGGATAGAACTGACAACCAGTGGACACAGAGACAGGACTGACCAGGGTTGTACTTCATCTTGATCTTGAGGACGTCGATAACGGTGTCGGGCTGTTCAATTTGGGTGTATTGGAACGGATTTGTTTGGTTCAAAGTTTGGATGTCGGCGTTTGCCGAACGTAAGTACTTTCCCTCCCCAGTCTTTCATAAATACCTCCGTGCTTATAGTCGATGGATAAAGTTCGGTCCACAAAGCTCAAATTCAAAGGGGAGAAAATCAAGAAGCGCAAGAGAGAGTATGGCGATGAAGAACATTCCGCTGGCAAACGTGCAGACGAAGACGAAGACCCAGAAACTTGGGTCCTACCCGAGAGTCCCGCAGAAATTCGCGGGCCAACTTTCATCATACACCCTTCTGACCCTTCTCCCATATCAGTGAACTTTGATTCTACCAGAAACAAGATCATTTTATCATCTCTCAACAAGGACTCATCATCTGATTCAGATACTCCGCCATTACTTGATCGCACACCTACTGAGGTAGCTCAAGTCTGGGTTATAACCCGCGTCGCGGGATCGCCAACTATCAACCTTAGGACAGGTACTGGCGAAGGGAAATTCCTCTCTTGTGACAAACATGGTATCGTCAGCGCTTTTAGGGAAGCACGAGGTCCTGAGGAAGAGTGGACGCCTGTTCTTTTACCCGATGGCATGGTGGCCTTCATGAACGTGTACGAAAGTTATCTCTCTGTTGATGAGGTTGCAGGAGGTTCTCTCCAGCTGCGAGGCGATAGCGAAGAAGTCGGATTTCGGGAGCGGTTTTGGGTAAAGATCCAAAACAAGTACAAGAAAGAGGCCCATGAGGAAAAGAAGAAAAGAGAAGCAGGCTCAGAGTTGACAGTCATAGATGAAACTTCCACGAAGTATGTTTCTGCTTATGATGAACTCGTTAACAATCTAAAATATTACAAAGCCACATGCACCAAGCGTGGGGGGCGGGACGCTCAGTGGTATCGAAAGAGGATAAGAGAGAGGTTCGGGTCATCCACTTATCTTTAATTATCAATAATGTTCTGATCATGTCTTAGCTCAAACGAGCACGCAAAGAAGGCCGCCTAGCAGAGGCTTTACTGGATCGACGAGCGAAGTTGAAGAGGCGCGTTCTGATCCATTCCAAATGTCTTTCTCATCTAACTATTTTTTGGCCACAGTGATCGATTTTGTTGAAACTTCATTGCGACATTATCTATTGTGGACTCGTGTCTCCTAGTGTACTATTAATTTAAACACGGGACGCATCCCGTGATACGGTTTTCAGGAATATTACATCCACAAAATCCACGGACCCGGAGTGACTGAAACCAGCGGTGGGGTCAATGCTCTGTCCTATAAGATGCCCCCTTGACCATTTCATCATCAATGCCAGACATGTCAAACCGTTTTTTTCTTTCTCAGCCTGCGGGTCGTATGAGAACTGTATGCGACATCAAATTAGCATCCAAGATGAGTGACGTGGAGTGGAGCAAACTGCGCGTGTGTTGTACAACTCTCTGAACGTGGCTCATTGGCTGACTTGGGAAGGAAAGGTTCTCGTCCAAACTATCGCCACCAAATTCCTTGATACTGAAGACACATATGAACTTCAAGACCCAGAGAAAGCACGGTTGTTCTTCAAAACGGTGGGCCTCGATCTACTTCAATGCATCATTACGTCAACTTTGCTGCAGTTCCACTCCAAGTGGCCAGAAATATCAGAGAGATACCCTAACTCATGGGTTCTCATCCGATATCTCAAGATGTACCTGCTGAGGCGGGTATACAAGAAACGCTCCATTGATAGAAAGGCTCGTCGGATTCTCGAAATTCGAGCCCTACAGGAGCCCCGACACCGTCGTACTATTCAGGTATGCCTGTGCTTTCGAATCGTTCAGATCGTCACTCTCAAAACCGTGCACAGGACACAGCTTCGTCATCCAACGCTATTCGAAGTCGTAAATCAGAAACGTTGGCATCGTTCAACATCTCCAATCCCAGTTCTTCAACGAACAATTCCGACATGTTCGCTCGTTCAAAAGTCTCCGACTGTTTTTCAGTTTCTTCAGTCCACGAAGCCCAGCCTTGTCAAACTTGTTCCTCAATTCATGGCTGCTTGAATCTATGATGAGACTCTGGGGACTTTTTTACGTGACCTGCAAAGACTCAATACGACTTTCTGCTCAGGACATTCAACGGAAGAATGAACGCATTGGAGTTGGGAGCTTTGGTCATAGCTTTGGAGACTAATCGTCGTGTTCCCTAGTGTCTTCTTAAATTAAGGCCAGCTACAGTAGTCGCTCTCCTGATAAATCTTG
>PVYJ01006583.1:0-12874 GCA_002995095.1 Rhizopogon sp. AM-2018a | reverse complement strand
ATTTTCTGGAGCGCCAAGCAGCCGTCCGGCGCTGCGCTTAACGTCACCGAGGCGCTTCCTCGTTTGCATGTCAGTACTTCTCGATGTTCAGCGACCAACGACTGATTCAGATGCACAATCCAGGACGTACGCTATAGGATGGTACAGCGTGGCCTCAATCCCATCCCACTCCAGCCCCATTGGTGTGCACTCAGACCAGATGCATGTGATCTGTATGCTTGAGTTAGAACTTGGGAAGCATTCCTTGATTTTGGGTCTTATCATGAACGATAGATGACATTACAAGGGTGTTTCATGAACTGCAACCTAGCATTGATATCCATGGGTCATGTACTGAACGTTAGAACAGTGGGATGTGAAGACAGACATCTTGTTGCCTTCAGGAAAGTTGGTTCAGGTTTCTTGAACACAGGAGCTCCTCCCAGAAATGGTAGTAATGGTTACTAGTACCGGATTTCAATGTTGGTGACTATGTTATATGCTTGTCAGTTTCTTTCTTTTACTCGTGTCATCTTTCTAGCAACATGGTCATTGCACGAAGGTTTGAGTGACAGAACACGAACAACTTGGATCATCCGTCTCTCAAGAAACAGTAACAATGCAGCGCCCATCAGATAAAAAAGTACATGCCACTGTCGCACCAGTCTCCGTTTATGCGAACAGACAGCCGCGTACGCCGATCTCGATTGCACAAATGTGCGGTAGTCTTTAAAGTGGTGGTACCATAGAACAACAGAATGGCTCCCATTAATTCCAAGGGTGCCTCACTTCCTTTGTCATTGTTCGAGAAGATCCACCGACGAACTTTGCACCGACGATGACTCCAAGCAAGACCACGTGAATGTCGTGACTGCATTGCCTTCTGAAACCGTGTCCATTGCTTGGCACTTTGCAATGGAGAGGAATAGAGATCATGATGCACTCATGGATGAGCCACATATGAGCCACGCCCAAACTCGCCTCTGATTCATAGTTCAAAATAATAACGCACATAATACGAGTACTGTACGGTGGGGCCCCGGGGCCTCAGTATAGAGGTAATGCATATGTTCATGTGGAAGCAATGTAGGTGAGGAGTCGAAAACACAGCATATAACGACCCTGCTATAATAACTACAAGAGCTGTGGCCGTGAGGATCGACCGTGGGTAGGCATCACAAGACGGACTCACAAATTACGACCCCGAGCCTGTCATTCAAGTTTCTCAAGTGCTTCTAACCTCGATAACACCACGTCTTTGCTGGTCTCCTCGATCTCACCCGCTAAAAATATCTCGTCTAAAATCGCATACACCTGCCATCCCTCAGTCAGCGGGGTGCGTGGGTGGATGAACAGACCGCACTTTGTAGAAATTGAAGACAAGATCAAGCTCGCATACGTTGTCGAAGAATGAGTCTGAATAGATGCTAGCGAGTAAGTGATAACCAGTGGGTGGAGTGCAAATGCGTTGCCCACCAAGGATCTCGACAAAGAGGTGGATAGCCTCTAGGTACGCCAGCTCATTGTCGTTAGCGTCCACACATACGCAGAAGAAGAGACCAGCGTATCGCCTGTACACGATCTTGTAATTTTTGAACTGTTCAACACACCATGAGAGAGAAGATGCGCGACACAGCAACCTTTCCTCACCTCAACAAAGTTCGACTGGTGCTTCTGGTCGCGCGGAGCGACTAGTCTGTGTACTTCACCTCGAAGCCTGACCTTGTTCTATGGTCAACGGCAGAGAAACGACCAGTTCCACCCATTCGCACCTTCTCGTCGTCGTCGTACGGGACATACCACTTCGACAACCGTGTCTTCCCCTGACGGTTCTGAACACGATCATTTCAGCGAGTAATCTTTCATGCTGAAGAGTGCACCTGCCTGCACGAGGATGAATCTAATCATGGTGGGTCATTTGCCTAAGGATGCATTGAACATTCACATCATGTAGACCTTTGTTTATTTCCAAGGCCTTTGCCAAACAACACTGAAAAGAGACCACGTGGCTCATGTAAACATCCATTCCTAAAACTACTAGAGTAGAACACATGTATGGAAAGATACCAAAAAGAACTCGAGATGGAAGGTATACGAGCACATCGCTCAAGCTAATGCTGGGACATCTGCGCCAAATAATCCGAGAGCTAAATACCCCAGTAAGTAGTAGCCTGGGCGCAAGGCAAGTGGTGCTTACCTTCAATGCGCCCGACCGAATGCTCTCACCGACGTTCTGGACATCTGGATTCGCCATGACCCTCGCCATGACATCTTTCGCAGCAAGCTCGAGATTCGCAAGACTGCCATCGCCCAACAGCCCACCATCAGAGCTAGCACGTTCGAGCTCTTCTTCTTCCTCGCGACCGAAGTATTGGCTAGAGGATATAGATGTAGCGCCCTGGAAGTTCTGCAAACGAGCTTGAGACTCGGAGACAAAAGAGGGGTCGTAATCCTTTCGGCCAAAGTACATGTCGGACGATATAGCTTTTTGGTTGCCGAATTTGTCGCGTGCGGTGGTCGGTGCGTCGTCGTTGGCGGGGCTGTGTGCAGTTGAATGGCATTGAGAATACGAATAAAATTGAGATTTACCTGGATCTCGCAGTCGATGATGGGGATGAAGCGGTCGGAACTGCACCAAAGCCAAGCTTGCGGAAGCCCATGCCGAGCCTCTCAAGATCTTGGCTGTTGCCCTTCTGCAAGTCAACCTTACCCTGCACAGTGCTAACCTTGACCGCAGCATCGGCAGCCTTCGCTTTCGTCTGCGATGCAGCTAGCTTCTGGGCCTCTTTCTGTGCGCGTTCTTCCTCCTCCTCACGTCGTCTGTCATAGCCAAGTTGTTTGATACGCTCAGCTTCCTCTGCAGCTTTGCGCTCCGCTTCTGCAAAATCTATGGGCGTGCTTGCTTTTTTTGCGCCGAGGCCACCAAGTTTGGATTTCTTTTGGGAGATAGAGGTTGCCGATGAACCGATCGCAGATGTAGATGACGTTAAACGTGTTGCACCGAGCTTAGGAGGGCCATTTATAGAGGTGCTAGAGTTTGATCGAAGAGAACTGGATGTGGCTGTTCGAGAGGCAACCGGGCCTGTTGATGCTGGCCGACCAATAACAGGGGGAGAAGTGGGAGCTAAAGAGGTTGTTGTTTTTGGAGTAGCGGGCTTTTCCCATGAAGAGAAGAAATCGTCCTCCCCTTGCGTGACTTCAGCGCTTGCAGGAGAGACATCGACGCCGTCAACCACAACCCGTGCAGGGAAGCTGAGCCAAAAATTAGACTAAATTTCTGTTCAATATTCTCAGCAACTCACTTAGCAGAGTCTTCCTTCACTCGTCTCGCAAGTTCTTCCTTGTATAGCTCAGCAGCACGAGAAGAATACTTCTTCTTAGTGTCCGCATCTGTGAGGAGGGCAGCGGCGCCATGCCGTGTAAAAAATTCCGCTGCCGATGTGTTGCCACCGACTTTCATGGTACGAAGCTGGTTTAACTGCCAGCTATCGAGATTTGTGGATCTGCCCAGATGACAATGAGAACACGAGGATGCTGGCTTTGCATATAAATGCGCACCGGACGAAAGTTATGTGGACACCCATATTCCGATGGACGCTGGAGCAATCTAGACAGATATAAACTCCAAATGTCACGCTGGACCAGGTCGGATTCCGAGCTTGACAATCAAAGCACATCTGCAATCTCGGACATCAGCAGAGACATTTAGTTATAAGAAACGAACTGACCCTGTTGCCTTTCTGCATCCTGAGCACCTTAAAGACCTGCTCTGACTCTGCCTTTGAAGGATCCGTCATAATTGTTTGAAGATATCTATCGGTGAGCTGTGGTCGTGGGTCAAGTCAACAGGCTTGAGTGTGTTTTGGGGTCCGAATCGGGCCGCGCTAGCACGGTGACTGAGGTCTGTTGCCTCCCAATAAACGTACTGCCACAAGCCTCTTGGCCTATGGCTTGTCCCACTTTACTACCGCTTCACCCGCATTCATGCGCTGTGCAATCCAATCATGCTACAACGCTTTTTGCATATTCAATACGCAGTGGTCAGACGTGGGTAACTCTCCAACACTGATTTGTAGCTTTTCAAATGATGCCAGTGGAGAAATAGACTACGAGTGCAGGCACTTTACCGTGACAGTCAAGGGTACGTGATTTGCTACAACGGACATTCATTCGCAATACAACATGGTTCCATTATGGGTACAGCTTGTTACAATGCTAATCTGCGCCTCTTCATCGTCACCAATAATCTAGTCTTTTAATACATTGCATTTGTCTCTCAAGGTCTTGAAGGCAACTTAATCTTACTTTTTCTTCATGGCGTACCGTATACATAGCTGTTTGCTTACGTTCTACCTCGGCACAAATATTGGAGTAGTGCCAACACTGGTTAGTGTTTGCTAGTGGTGTCATATGTGCGACCCTAAGTACCAGCAAGCAGGATGACAATGTCGATCTTGCCTGTCACCAGATCAAGGGAAATCCCACACCGTCTCCTCGGCAGTGTCAAGGACTTTGGTTGGACTCCGCCCTTTCCTATCAGTGAGTGAAAACACGAAAAATCAAACAGAGACGAGTCTTGACCAACTCCAACGTATATCATGACGTCACAGGACTTACTACTAGACATAATTTCAAAACCTACTGTAAATGATGACGAACTTCAACAGCCTGATCAAGAAAACGCTAGGGAGATGTGAGACGGCTATGAATGCGACTAAAACCGATGGTACGCCATTGGTGCTGAGCTAACGATATTTTGGAACGTCCCGACGTCACATACAATACACATGATGTCATCACTAACCGCAACGTCATAGGCCAACACCGTATAAGTAGATACTTAAATCATACTAACCAACAACTCACATACATCCTACATCTAAATCAACCACTACCACTACCACTACTACTCCAGCATTAAACATGTCTTCCCAATCTTCCCAAGAGCCCAGGTGCGCATCGCTTCTGCTTACTTGTCTTTATGACCACAATTAACGTGTCGCCCTCCAGTAAAGCCACTGGTCAATACCACTCTCTGAAGGGTACCGCCGTCGAGACAGTACGGGCACTTCAACGTCTCACACCATATCTTGCTTATTTTTTCTCAGGTCGGTGATGTGACTGGATTGCAATCTTGGGTACAGTCTGGCAAAGAAGAGCACGCCAAAGGAGAAGCCGAATACAACGCTGCCCAGGCCAAGGGATACGCTGAGGGTGTTACCGACAGAGCCGGCGGTTACAAGGATTCAGTTGTCGGCGCCGTGACCGGTGACAAAGCCCAGCAGACATCGGGTAGGTGACATTCGCAGAAATGGTGGTCGATGTGTTTGTTAATTAGTTACCCAGGAAACGTCAGAAACGAGAAGGGTCAAACTCAGCAGGAAATCAACAAGCCTGCATGAGTGCCAACTGTCGTTTGCATTGTAGTCACTGTACCTTACTTCCCCGAGCTTGATTTTTAGTGCATAATGAATATCTATTCAGTCTGACATACTTAGAGAATAATATTGGATGCTCTAGCAAAAGTTTCGCAATCGATGAGTTGTATCTCAAGCGTCCTTCGGCCCATATCTGACATGTACTTGCAGTTTGTGGAATGAACTGCGATTATAATATACACGCTGCATACACTGAGAAAAAGGACAGTCATAAGGGACCAGCGTTGACTCTGCCCAGTATCAATTAGTTATCCTTTTGGTCTTCTCATATTGGACTTCGCTCACCTAGACCAGTTCAACCTATAAAACCACTCTAAATGAGATGACCGCTCGGTGATGGCGCAAACTTACCCACCTCTTGTCCGAATGTCAGTGATGGAGGATGTGATGGACATAAATTGATGGCACATGTGGCACTAGGTGTTATTTGTTCACTGAGAAGTAATTGCGAAGATCATATGAAGATAGAGATTGGCTCTCGTGAGTAGACGACAACGTCCAACCGTTCACCCGAGTCTTCGGTGAAACGCATCTTGCAGTGATTTGTGATGTGGATATAACATCCCGGTTAGTATGAAGACCTGTTCGTACGTACCGGGTGCCAAAGCTTTCCAGTGAGAAGTTTATCCAGGCTCAAGATGTCTGACAGTGGGGTCTTTGTTATCAGTCTACTAGTTTCGTACGTCGACTCACATGTCTTGCTGTATGTAATTGAAGTCATGACGGTTCAAACGTTCATCCAACGGAAGTGATGTATGCTTATGTAAGTGATGAGTCCATGCCAAGACCCACTAAGTGGGGGTCGCTGGAAGCCTCCACGTGACACTCAGCATCAGGAGTTACTTACCCTTCTCACTCACTGCATTCAGTCATTTCGTCCAGCGTCTGCTCACTGTCCGTCTTTCGTAGCCCTAAGTGAATTCTTCTTGCGTTTGTACACCATGGACGCTCGTCTGCGCCGCGTGAATAAAGAAATCGCTGGTAGGCGTTTATCATTGTTGCTAGTGGCATCTCGCTCACTCGGCCCTGGTCAGACTGCAAGAACGATAAATCTTCGAACATCAAAATCGAGTTAGTGGATGCGTCCCCATTTCATCTGAAAGGATCTTTCCCAGGTCCTCAGGACACGCCATATGAGGGTGGCCACTTTGAAGTGGTGCGCATTCATGGTTTCTTGGTTTCTTGTGCAGCATAAAAGACTCAATCCCCATATCAGGACATCGTCATCCCCGACTCATATCCGTTCCAACCTGTCAAGATGAAGTTCATCACCAAAGTGTATCACCCAAACATATCATCAGCGTCCGGAGCTATCTGTCTTGACATCCTCAAGGACGCATGGTCTCCTGTCCTAACCCTCAAATCGACACTGATCTCACTTCAATCATTGCTGTGTTCACCTGAACCTAATGATCCACAAGATGCGGAGGTTGCGAAGCACTACACGACAAGCAAGCGGAGTTTCGATGAGACAGCAAGATACTGGACACAGATATATGCAGGAGGACCTGCCGTCAAGAAGATGGAAGTGAAGGAGCCCCAGAAAGATGAGATCGCAATAGCTGGTCTTGAGAAAGCCCATGTAGATCAGTTTGAGGGTCTTGGTTTTGAGCGCTCAAAAGTCGTACGTCTCGGAAATGCTGTTGTTTTAGGGCATGAAGGTGCTGATACAGACCCAGATCGATGTCCTTCGGAGATTGAACTACCGCGGGGCGAATGTTGCCAATATTGCGGAAGATAGGATTGTAGAAGAGCTTTTGAAATGACATCGATATCGACATACCCTGCATATGATTTCCGATGTTGATTTCCGTATCTTTTCGTTGTGAATGTCATCCGCTATACTTGATTATCTATTTGCAGTGCTCATCATGCGGACACGGACCGACTTATGTGTCCAGCTTTGTGGAAATGATGTGTTGCTGATCACTACGTAGTCCTTCCATCAGCCTCGTGGTCTGTTCATGAGATCATCGACGCCTCGGATATGATTCAAATGTGATCTCGCTACTTTTTCTTGAGAAGAGTGCGAACTGTCGCTGATACCTCCCGACGGTCATGGAAATTACACTTCCTTACCTTTCGAAATGTGGCCCTTGGTACAGCCTTCGGGTTTCGGCATGCAGCGGTACATGCTTCAATCGCGCACATAAATCGCTCCGAGCACGGGGACAATCGAGACTTGATGGTGAGAACTCCCTGATTCAGATGGAAGTTCATTGACAACCACTCGACATTATAAATCATGAGGCTATCAAGGAGCGGCGAACGCACTGAAGACTAGAAGGGCGGCTGTGCCGAAGCACTTCTGGAGTTCTCATCATTTGAACCCTATGAATAACGGATATCCAACTGATCCGTGAGGCGCCGAGGTCCATACATGCACAAGAAGGGGAAGTTGGATGTCCGTATCTGGGGAAGAAATTATAAAAGCCTAACGGCTCGGAGATAATAAGTCGCCTCATGTTAGATATATACTCCGATGGAATGGTATCAGTCTCGTGGAAAATCAGGGGGAAGGAGGGAAGGATAATTAACATTCTATTGCACTTGGGTATGCGTGTTGTGTTGCGTACAGTAGAACGGAAATATCAGAACAATCAGTGAACGTCTAGTGCAAGATAATCATGGCCCCAGGGGGTGGAATGGGGGGTGTAACTTCGGTATGAGTCAGAGTCAGAGTTGCCTGCATTGGGTTGCATACAGTAGAATATACATTAAAGATGGGGGGACAATTTAGCGAGCGTCAAATGCAAAGGCGGGCATGACCTCCGATCTACTGTATTGGCTATGAACCAAATCGAGGCGTGGCAAATTCGAACGAAAATGACATTCCATAAAATTTGGACTCATAGAATAGAGTAGAACCGGAGGGGCACAGCAAACCGTCGCACTCGTAACAAGCACCAATTCCCAAGGAGTGAGTGAGCAGGTAAGAACGGGGGATGAAATAGAGTCACTCCAGTATCCGAGGCTTTTATAGGCGAATATAATGACTTGATATGTCATGGGCGCAGGTGTCTATCCGAAAGTGCGTTTCAGGCTCCTCCCCATCGTCGGGAAAATTACTTTACACAAACTATCAGCTGACACTCTTTCGGAAAGATCGAGATAGACGCATAAGGAAAACAAACGGCAGCATGGATGTCAGCCCGTCAACAAATTGAGTTTGCGATAGCAAGATGAAGTACCGCCCCTTAGCGGCACAGCCAGTAGCCTCGTTGACACCCGTTTATCGCGAATAAAAAATGCCGAAAATCGTCACAAAGCAAAGAAAAAACTAGAAAAAACTCAGGGCCACGGCTGATACTAGTTCTCTTTTGTTTGTTTGATCCTCAACTGCCAACCTGGCGCTAGTCTCTCCTAGACACAGAACTGGCAAAGTAGACTATCCGGTCCTTCGATACAAAGGCACGACGTATCATTGCATGAGAGGGAGACCCTTGGCTCAAATCACCACAATCGTAGTATACCGAGATCCGCTTGGCTGCGGGAGCGACCAAACATTGAACGAGATAGTCGATCAGACACCTCATGGAAACGGCGAATACTTACCGGAACACGTTGCTCGCCGAATGTAGCACCTTGCTTCTGAAGGTTACCGCTGGGGAGCTCGCCGAAAATGGTCAGGCGTACTGAGCATTGTGGCCCCTTGAGGCGTTTCCACACGAACTACCGGCAGTGTACGTGAAAGTTCGGCCGGTAACTTTTGAACACATTTGCAATGCTTTTTTTTTTATCGAAGCTCTCGAGAGTTTCAACGAGACGCTCGAAGAAGGACCATATTGAACCATATTCTGACGCGCAGAAGCCTTGGCGCAAGACATGTGAGCTTTTTCAGTAGCTTTCCCGATGTCGAAGTAACTCGGTGCGCCAAGTAGGCGGCGCAAAGTGAGGTAAGACTGTCAAATATTTCCAGTGGCCGGATGACACCCTGCGGCGGGGCTATCCGTTGCGAGAAATTGAGCTCGATCATGTACACGGAAAGATCATGCAGAGGTAAACTTGAGTCTATGAATGCATCTGTTTATCACCACAAAGACACCGATACATAATCAAGGGACCTCCCGAAGGAGCGTAATGTGGCATATACATGGTATGTATCGCGGACACCGATTCTGCCGATACGGTTGTTACCGTGAGTTCATCAATGTGGATCAACATGAAGAACGCAACGTACCACATCGTCCTTATCACTTAGTCATGGCCCAGTACCGTGGCAAATCTAAATGGCATTACACGGATTGGTCTCCCAAGCAATAGCAAGCATCTGCGTCCAAGGACATCATCATCCGGATATACTGCACATCTCTCTTGTAGAATGGGTCACCAAATTCGATCATGCCCCGCTTGTTATACCAGGCACTGCTCGTCGTCCGAGCATCACACCAAATGATGCTTGCACCCAACGTCAGTCGAGCTGCTTCAATCACATGTTGAAGCAACTCGGTCCCTATGCCTTGGTTCTGGTGCGTCGGATCGCAGGCAAATTTACGAAAGCATGCAGACTTTCTCTGGAAAGGGCTATCAATCTCGGATGTCATGGCAAGTTCCTGATCCGGTAAGGGTCTGTCGAATAACGAGATAACTGCAATGGGCTTTTCGTGCTGTGGTAGGAAAGCTCCAAAATGAAGACCTTTGTCGTCTTCAGCGAGACGAACATCTGCGATTGAAAGGGTGGGCCACAGAACTGACTGACGGAGCTCCAGTGTAGCATCCACGTCAATGCGAGCGATACGGAGGACGAAGGGGGATTTCACTAATGCCACTCAACGGATGAGATCCTGCTATTCTATGAAGAACCCTAGAAAGTTACCTTCACTTTCTACTTCGCCAGACATGTCAGTGACTCAGTGTTATGTATAAAGAACGCGTTTCACTTTGACTCTATGAGAATAACATGCGGCTGACCAATGCTGTATACTATCCAAAAACGTTCAGAATCATCAAGATGTGATTCTAGTAAGTTTACGAAACTCTTATGACTTTGAGATAAGGTGAGCCACGAATTTATGACCACTTCGATTGAGGTATACCTAACCTAGACTCTTCAAACAGCTATTTCCGTGAAATTGAGCTGCCTATCCATATGTATTGCTGCTTTTGTATTGCGAACATCGATCCAAATTGCAAATCAACTTGAATATCAACTTTACGTGCTTAACCACGCATGCCACTACTAGTGTAGGTGCACCCTCTTCTATCCTTCTTGCGGCGAGGCCTCATTAATTGTATCTGTGTTTTCCCTCGAGGCGCGCCCCCCAGATCGAGTGCGCCTACAAACCAACTTCCAGCTCAAAGGCCACCGGAAGAAGCTGGCAAAAAATTGCATTAGTGCAATATCACAAATCGTATTCGACGACATTCATCACCCTGCAGGGTTCACTGACGCGTCCTTGCTACTTTTTTTAACTCGCGTCATGCGTCATTCCGCTTCCTGCCCCAATTTCCCTTGCCGCGCGTCCTTGCTACTGCAGCGGCACAAGGCAAGGCCATACAGTGACATTCAAATTAATGTGCCTTCAGCTACAATACGCCAGATCTTCTTTATGGGTTTGCATGAGACGTGATATGCTTCCAGAATGCCGGGTACTCGCCGCACATGCGGCGTAAGAATTCACCGTAGCGTCTGTTGGTCGTGCAACCTGCAATGTGCCAATCTGCTGCCCCACTGTCACGGTAGCCGACTTGATGCCATGGCACTAGTACGCAATAACCGCAATCAAATCAAATTTCCCCTAGCTTCCTACTAGAAGGTTCACAGATTGTAGAATGGAACAACAACTCACAAGTTGCGCCGTACTAGTACAATGATAGCTTTTCACGTACCTGACGCACAAGGGTCCGGACCCTTAGCAATTTTTTTCGCTCCGCAATCATATGTCTTGTACGAGATCCCGACTTGCCTCATTCCCTCTAAGGCTCTACTTGGTCAAAAAATCAAACACCCATCAACTCGGTTCCAACTACAGTTTAATTGTTGTTTTATTCTGATCACTTTGTCTGAGGTCTGACTTCGAGAAGCTCTGACAGTCTCAGATAGTCGCTGCGACTTTCTTGGCGGTAAGCGTTGGACTCAAGCCTAAAGAACTCCATGACAATATCGTCCCCAGTTCACCATTCTAGACTTTCAAGCTGAAAACAGAATATGCTTTATGCTCTACTTCGGTATCTATGATTTGTCAGGTTGCTCGCCTTCACCACTTTTCATCGGTGCCTCCTTCTGCGCCTCGGGATCGTGTTGCACTTCGCCGCGACCCTGCGCTTTTTCCCTCTCCAACACAATCCATTTGCGTGCTTCGAGTCCCCCTTCATAACCAAACCATCGTTTTCGAGGACAATGTGGACCGCGGAGCAATAAAATTAGGATTTGGAATCCATGCAGCGCCAGTATCAGCAGTGAACATGCTCTCCACCCGTGTTGCACGAAAACTTTGGTGCCAACGGACGTGCCCATGACCTGCCCGATGAAAAGCTGGGATATTTGGTTCAGCAACACTGGCGATTTATCACAACGGAACTCACTGATAGAATGAGAATAGCGTTCAAGCGCGCACGAGCTGTGGAAGATATGCTGCGGTATTATACTGGTGAGTTAGCAGTGGTTTATTTTATGGAGACTAATACAGACCTCAGGACACGAGTGGACATGGATATTTGCTGGGACTGACGCGAAACATCAAGTCCGAAGCATACGATGACGACGGCTGCGACGTTGATACCACCTGCTGCAGTCTGCACAGCCTGGAAAACTAGGAGCCCGCTAGTTGCTATCAAAGTGGCATACCAAGGAACCAGTTTATCGATGACACGTCCTGCGAAAGGTCCGACAACAACGCCAAGCATGCCGACGAGTCCAAAGAGTCCAATTACGAGACTGAAGATGGTCTTAAGTTCAAGCGGTCGAAGGTCAGAGGGTATGAGCGTACGTGGAGTAGTAGTAGGGCGGTCCTCCGAGAAGGAAGGTAAGCGTGACCCAGAAACTGGTGAAACATGCGCTGGATGCAATGTTTATAAGGGCCACCTGGACCACAAGCGGTTCCGTTACTGCATACTTGGCCATCGAAAAGAGGATTTGGAAATAGGTCATGTCGCGGTTTTTAGCCGGATAGTCGGGAAGAATCAGGTAGGCGCCAATAAGAACAAGTGATTGGACACCAATTGACATATAGTAGACTACACGCCAGGTTGTAAAATTGCCTATGACACCGGCCAGGACGCGAGCAATCAGAACGCCTAGCATGAGACCCGAGAGCACAACAGACAATGCAGACGCTCTACGGTCAGGTGGAGCCAGATCTACCGCTAAAGGCATCAAGATCTGGGGAGTGACAGATGCAACGCCAATGAAGAAGGACAGTGTCTCGAAAACCTGGAGATTCCCGGAGATGGCTAATCCTACTGTGATAGCAATACTTGACACAACAAGTAGTAGCACTAATTGTCTGCGTCGAACA
>PVYJ01006574.1:0-13491 GCA_002995095.1 Rhizopogon sp. AM-2018a | reverse complement strand
CGGAAACGTTGTCACGAAGCGAAGATCAACAATGCTGCAGCTGCGCATCAGTCAAAGAGGGCGAGATGAGGCTGGAGATCCGCAATATTCTGTCCTGTTCTTGGTGGCGAAACATTGACCATCTGCTTGGGAATAGAGAATACCTGTCAATACTGTTGTTACGAATGAAAATGAGCAGCCTTACGCTCAAAAGAAACTGTCCTCCATGTTACCTGTGGAAGCTGAGGCCATTTCCGAGCCGCAGCACCGTGACTGGTTTGGGGATCATGTTGAACCAACCTTCGATAACAATGAGCCATCTGCTCTATTTCTCGGGTCTAATCATCACACCGAGGCCGCAGATCCTAGCATCGAAGAAAATCACCGTTGGCCACTGGCTTAATACCACTGTCAACCATGCGTCGGCGAGTAGTTTTTTGTGCCTGGATTCTTCATTTGTCTTATCCCTTCTTTCTTTGAACAGATTTGTTATGCGATCCTACAGATTTATTGCTGCTTATAAGCATGGCCTTAACGGAGCTCAAGCAGCATGGGCTATGAGAAGAAGTATCGAGGACATCGGGTCCTCCTCGAAGGCTTAATGGCCTCCAATTCAAGGTAATATGTTATCCATGATCTATATACAGTATCTGTAGTACATACCATCATTTTGTCTACTTACCGCACTGCTCTCCTAATTGTGACTCCGCACAGTGTTGGCCGCTCCGGCATCATCGTCTCATAAGCATGTCACACTATGGTCACATCATGTGATGTTCGTCGAATTCGCAAGACCTCTACCGTAAGTCAGTTGTACCCAGGCATGCGGCCCGAGATTAACGATGGTGCTTGTCGATGTTTCCAACGGATCGGTCTCCCTTGGGAAGTTGGTATACTAGCGTTCGAACTTTGCAGCAGCTCTCAAAAGATAATTCATAGCTCCGTTACCTAGATACTCGATCATGCCTGCATCTGTATGGACTTGAGAATGAACCCTTCAAGCCCACCACACACCCACAACTCCTGCACACTTGCGCCAACCGTGCGTACTTTGTAGGTCTTCTCTCCGTCAGAACCACGTAGAGTAATATTCCCGTCTATCATTGAAACACGTATCTCGTGACCCTTGTCCACTGTCAGCTCGCCTTCACATCCACCTGCACCCCGTGCGCCACCTTTGGCGTACGCCGCAGTGAGATCCGCAACAAGCTCGGGGCATTCAAGACAGACAAGGCCATTGTTGATGGCATTGCGCTTGAATATGTCGCCGAATGAGCCCGCAATGACAAGTGGTACGCCAGCAGCTTTGAGCGCAGTAGCAGCCTGTTCGCGAGAGGACCCAGTGCCGAAGTTGTACCCCGACACCAAGACCACACCGGACTTGGTGCTCTCATCCGATGCGGAAAGCGTGGGGAGAATGGTAGCAACGTTGGCTGCGAATGATGGGTCGTAGTTCTCCATGACCACCTGTGCCTGACGTTCGAGAGTGATGTCATCTTGGTAGGTGTATTTTCCTGGGTATAGTGCGTCAGTGTTCAGGTTGTCCTGCGGTGCGAAGAGCACACGGCCTGAAAAGGCTGCGGGGAAGCCGGGGAAGAGAGGTTCTTCTGCTTGTGGTATCTCTACCACATTCGAAGAATCAGATGCAATAGAGAAGGTAGGGGCACCCACAGGAGGGAGCGAGGTCGCATCGAGAGAGCTGGGAGAGCAAATGAATCCATTGACAGCACTCGCAGCAACGACCGCAGGACTGGCAAGGTATGCCTGAGCCTTAGGGTGGCCCATCCTTCCTTTATAATTCCTGTTTGTAGCGCTGATGCCCGTCTCGCCCTCTTCCAATAGCCCAGTGCCGAGACCGATGCATGGCCCACAGCCTGCTGGTAGCACTTTGGCTCCCGCGGCAATCAACTTGTCCCAGTGCCCCAACTTCTCTGCCTCAGCCTGAACCTGGGAACTCGCAGCTGCGACGTAGAACTCGACCCCATCTGCGATCTTCTTGCCCTCCACGACAGAGGCAGCCGCAGCGATATCAGAGACGCGAGAATTAGTGCATGAGACCAGGTATGCTTTCTGGATACCAATTTTCTGGGATTCTAGCTTGGGAAGTGGTGTAGAGACTTTGACACTGTTGGGACCAGAGACGTGCGGGATAAGGGTGGAAAGGTCGAAAATTAGATGCGAGGAATATTGGGCACCGATATCAGATGTAAGATTGATTGCACGAAGAGTATCAAGGCGGCGGCGATTGATACGCGGGTGTTCTGGCGGGGGAGGTATCGATTCAGAGGCAAAGGTCCTTCGCTCTAATTTTTTCAATGCATTCTCGTACCAGCCCAAAAGCATGTCGTCTGCAGGGAATACACCAACTAGTGCACCCCACTCCGTCGTCATGTTCGAAATTGTAAGCCTATCGTCGACTGAAAGCGCAGAGATACCATCCCCAGTAAATTCGATTGCAGCGTTAAGGACTTCGTCGTTGTTGAATGACCCACAAAGGGCAACAATCACATCCTTGCCTGTGACGCCTGGTGCCAGTTTTCCACGTAATTCCACATTGACCATACGAGGGACTTGCCACCACGTCTTCCCTGTAGCCCACAAGGCTGCTGCATCTGTGCGCACAATGGGTGTACCCACGCAAGCGACGCCTCCGTACATATTTGAGTGCGAGTCAGAGGCAACAGTGAGGGTGTGTGGGAATGCATAGCCTTCTTCTACGAGCACCTGGTGCCCGATACCCCGGCCAGCAGGATAGAAGTCAATCCCATGTGTGCGTGCAAATGCCTCAATCGTAGCATATTTGGCAAGGTTTTTGTCAGATTTGTTCTGAACATCGTGATCAAGGGTGAACACCGTCTGCCGCGGGTCAACGATCTTTGTTGCACCTATGGACTTGAATCTACACATATACCATATGAATGATGAATTGGGAGGGGAGAAGAAGACAAGCACACTTTGATATGACGGGGCCAGTGTTATCGTGTGTCATGACATGTTCCGGGCGAATCATGACATAGTCGCCCGCCTTGACAACTTTGCCATTGGGAAGGCCAACTGAGTACTTTTGTACAACTTTTTCGATGATAGTCTGGGGAATTCGAGGAGTGGGTGCATTGGAGGCAAAAAATCGCGCAGTCTGTAGGTGCACTCGACTAGATATGCGCGGTGGAAGGCGCATCACGCTGCACTATGGGTGAAGAACCTGCGAGTATCGAGACTCGACCTCGACAACGCCAAAGACTGAAGTTCAAGATCACGCATGTCGCAAACCGGATAATGCCGGTACTGGTAAGCGAATAACTCTGACACTGCATGCTTTGATACACAGCAAAACAAATAGACGTGATTCATACACCGAATAATACAAAGGAATATAAGGACTACGCGCTGGCGACCCCAACAGCGGCGACTGTGGCCACTGCAATAGGTGCGGTAGCTGGAGATTCCACGGTCGGAGTGTCCTTTGGAGGAGTGGATGACTCGGGTGAGCTCGACGCGTGGTTCATCTTGGCCTTCTTCTTTTTCTTCATGAGACCTGCAAATTGAAACGTCAGCGGAGAATATTGGTGTAGTAAACCAGGTGTACGGACCTGCAGATACCGCAGATTTGACATTGTCAACAATCTCCCTACTTTCCTCAAGATATTCTGTGTCGTCAAACCGATGCTTCCTACCAGCAACAGCCTCTGGATCTCCTGATGCAGCTGCAATCTTCTTCTCGAGTACCTCCAGCTTGGCCTTCTTGGCTTCAACCTGAGCCTTTTTCCTTTCCCCTTCATTTCCCATGTAATCTGCAAGCCTAAAACAATATTATGGGTGGATCAATGTCTAGATTCGCAGGGAGACATACCTTTTCGCTGTCTTTATGGTGCTAAGCTTGCGCCCACTGAGATCCCGACATGAGTCGTTGTTACTGGTCTTCTGACTGCTCATGCGACCACCAGCGGCACGCAACTGCGAACCAAAACCACCCTTGCCACCTCTGAGTCGCGGAATAAGCCTCAACGTGATAAGAGTCGCATCTCGTCCATGAATCTCAGAGATGAGGGTCTCCGGCGTGGGGATTGATCCAGCATGAGATGAAATTCTCAAGTTCTCTGAAGGAGGAAGATCAGAATAGCGCTCGCACAGAAGAGAGTACAGGTCATCAAAGCGAGTTTCTGGATGCACAGAAAGAGAAAGGGTAGGGAATGGGGGAAATGTTGAGAAGAGGACAGTAGTGGACATGGTGAGCAACAAGCAAAATCAGTTATGATTATGTAACCGGGTCGGTTGATCAAGCAGAGACTGGATTACCACAACTCTCCAACTTATTAGTGCAACCACCATCTTCACCAACGAGCACGACAGCGATCATACAGAGTCCAATATTCTAAACAGACATGGATTTCTGGCATGTGCTAGCACATCGGGCGCCTATATTTGTTTGGCCTGTCAAATTCTGCGTGGCAACGACTGCGGTCACTTATGTGCTCTCTATCCTGACTGGCAACGTATCGCAGGTGGACAGAGTTTGGACATTTCTCCCAACCATATATACTGTATACTATGCTTTGTTACCACTCTGGCCGATCGCTGCTCCCACCTTTCTCTTTCCGTACACCCCCGACACACTTCCCGCCTCACTACAGGAGACCTACAGTCCCCGCGCCTTGCTCATGGCAAGCTTGGTGGTAACATGGATGTTCAGGTTTGCCTCACGTTTTGGCTGCATCTACATGAATCTCACCCTTTTTAGGTTAAGTTATAACACCTGGCGACGTGGTTTGTTTAGCCTGTAAGCACATCACGTCGGGATAAATACCAGTAAATTTAAGCCGTGTTCACAGCAAGGACGAAGATTACCGTTGGGAAATTCTGCGACAGAAACTCCCACCTTTCCTCTTCCAAGTGCTTAACCTCACTTTCATTGGTATGACTGCAGCACCATACATATTTGGGGCTCTACTGATCCAGCCTTAGCAATCGCGCAAAACATAATCTTGTTCCTATTGGGCCTTCCAACTGCACACGCAGTGGCCCAACCGCACACGTCTCTCGCGACTTCGGACTATATCCTTGGAACACTGGGATTTCTCACAATCCTCACCGAGTTTGTCGCAGATAACCAACAATACTCCTTCCAGACCTTCAAACATTCCGGAAACTTGAACCCAAATGAATGGCCTGGTGCCAGAATTCAGTGGACCAAACAAGATGCTGAACGGGGGTTCGTAACGCGCGGTTTATGGGCCTGGTCACGACACCCAAATTTCCTTTGCGAACAGAGTTTCTGGGTATGTAATTTACACATCATTGGAATCGATTACTAAAGATAAATCCTACGCAGATTATTATCAGCGTGCTCCCTCTCCTCTCGCCTGACTCACCTAAGCTTGAATTCCCGCCAACTTCGCTCGCATCTGTTGCGCCTCTTCTTCCATGTACAGTACTCTGTCTTCTATTCTTCTCTTCGACACTTTTTAGCGAGTCAATATCAAAGGGAAAATATACTGTTCCCTATACTGCTTACCAAGAGCGCGTGGCAATGTTCGTGCCATTGCTCACTCCTGTATGGGGGGCGCTGCTGAGCCTTCAGGGAAGGAAAGAGAGCGTCGATGCGTTGGTGTACGGTACTAGGTCGAACTCGAAAGGGAAGGCAAAGGCTGAGTGAAATTTTTGCACTGTGTTTGATGTTTTCTCTACTTTCCATAACTTTTCTGTGTCATGTTGTGCGCTATGTATGTGTACGTTATATCTGCTATCAGAGAATCCTAAAACTGTAGTCTTCCCCCTTGCAGCACGGATTCTTTCTTCGACTGGTGCGTTCGATGATTCGATGAACCTTAAAGAATATGTGCAGATGGGCTATGTTTCGTAACAGCATCCGCCACTGTTATCGATTTTTTGGCATTGTGCATGTATTTCCCGGAAGTACAATCTTTACGTCAATGAAGGTGATGGTACTTAAGTCAGCCCACTCAAGTTCGACCAATAGATGTCGGTTCTCTCTTAGCCACCGTTATAGCGTGCTCTGCAATTTGCTGCGGTGTCGGGGTGGTTCCGATCCTCAATCGAAAGCCCTTGGTGTTCGCCACGAAATGTTCTCCGACTACCAGACGACTATGAGAGCAGTGTCCACGAACAATCACACTTGTCACTGACAGGTATCATTCAGGACGAAGCACAGTTTCCGACGTCCCCATTAATTGTACGGTCAATACCGGAACAGGCGACCCGGAATGGAGCGGCTAGAGGACGCAGCCCAGCCCCGAGCCTCGTAGTCAGTGGGTAAACCTGCTGCTGTACCTCCTTATGCTTCCATTGGACCGACAACGCAGATCCAGAGAGGTTCAGATGCAGTTGCGTTACTAACGCACCATATATGCTCCAAAGAGTACGCAATTGGCAGGCCCCGTAAGGAGTGCACAACGACATCCACTTCCACGCGCAGAACGGCGTTGACGCCTGCAAGCTGCATAAGATTCTAGTCGCGTGCGGGGGCGTTCGTGCGAGTTTGGATTGAAGAATTTCAGAGTATATACGTAGATACATTGTGTGGTTTGGGTGTGTACAAGTCCTCTTGCTGGTTACAGATATTGTTAGGCGACATCCGGGTGCCTTTACAGACGAATTGATGATTGCAACGATGAAACCCAGGAGCTCGATATAAAATGGAGAATATTCTGGATTTCAGAGACGCATTCCCATGTTGATGTGAACAGCCTTCACATTTGTATAGCTGCAGCAAAAGGTCAACGAAAGCCGCAGTACTATTATGTATTCACTCACTTTGCCAAGGCATACTCGCCAAGCTCACGCCCAATGCCTGACTGTTTGAAACCACCGAACGGAACACCCACGTCGGGCGCGTTGGCGCAGTTGACCTATGTTCATCATATTATTAACGTTTTTAATGCTAGCATTCCCATACTCACCCATGCTGTGCCCGCTTCGATGCTATGCGCGACTCGAATCGCTCTGTTAATATCTTGGGTAAAGACAGAGCAAGCAAGGCCATAAAGGGTATCATTCGCCTGTTCGATGACCTCTACGATATTTTGTCAGCATTCGGATACATCCTTGGAAGGTATCATTTACCCTCCTCCGTAGTGAACTTGGTGACCGCGGCCACTGGACCGAATATCTCTTCCCGCATAATCTTCATATCAGGCTTGCAGTCCGTGAAAATAGTCGGTTGAATGAAGTAACCCTCATCTCCATGGCGTTCTCCGCCAAGGTGAACGGTAGCGCCTTCCTCTTTACCGGACTTGATGTATCCCATGATCCGCTGATAGAAAGTGAGCGGATGTCACTCGCTACATAATGTGAATGCTCACCTCAAATTGCCCCTGCGAAACTTGGGGACCTTGGTAAGTATCTGGTGCAAACGGGTCGCCGAGTTTCAAAAACGATGCATATTCCGCGAACTTCTTCATAAATGCATCGTATATCCCTTCTTGAACGAATATGCGGGAACCAGCGGTGCAAGCTTGTCCGTGGTTCAAACTGAAGGAGGTGTGAGTAAGGCTCCATTATAATGAATGCGACATACAATATTCCATGTCCAGCCCATTTCACGGCCTGCTCTAGGTCCACATCATCGAATATGATACTGGGGCCCTTCCCACCGAGTTCGAGAGTGACTTTCTTCAGGTTTGACTTTGCCGCGGCTTCCATGATCTTACGGCCAACAAGAGTGCTGCCCGTGAAGGCTATTTTCTCGATGATCATGTTTTCGCTCATGGCTTGACCGGCGATACTACCGTATCCGTTGACAATATTGATGACGCCATCAGGGAAGCCTGCCTCAACAAGTAAAGGACAGAGACGAAGTGCAGTTAGTGGTGTCAACTCAGAGGGCTTCAGAACGACGGTATTTCCTGCTGCTAGAGCAGGGGCGATCTTCCACGACAGCATGGCGACTGTATCACATTGTCATTCAGTCAATGAACACAATTGAAATAAACTTACGAGGGAAATTCCACGGAATAATCGCGCCCTGCGGGATACTAAGTTGACAAGTTTTCATCACAAGATGAGGGAGGAGCACCAACCACAACTCCGATGGGCTCATGACGGGTATAAGCCATCTTCAGTTCGTTCGTCTGTGTTGCGGGTTAGGTTTTCCAATGAATAGATATGTTAGCCGTGCTGACCTCTATGGTTTTCCCTTGAATCTTGTCCGCCCATCCCGCATAATACCTGAGGGCGCCGACGGTTCCACCAATATCAAGTATCCGAGCCATATTGAAGGCCTTGCCTGCACAGGGGTCGCAACACGAACAGCACATATGACTGAAGCATCACCCTACCTACGTCCAAAGCCTCCAAGGCAGCAAATTCCTCGAGATTGGCTTCGATGAGGTCTGCGAGTTTGTTGAGCATTTTCCCCCTCTCTGTACCAGGGACCTTCAAGCCCCAGCGCTCTTTGTAGGCCTTCTTTGCAGCTTGGACAGCGATTTCAATGTCTGCTGCAGTTCCGGCGGCGACCGAGGTCAACACCTTTCCATTAACTGCATCCCCTGTCAGAGTTGGTGGAAGGCAAAGGGTCAGTTGACGCACCCGGATTCACCACGCTAAGTCAGACATTAGTTAGTTGGACGCAGCGCAATGGAGATGAGCACATACTCTAAGGTGCCTTTCTCGACAGGGTCAACAAACTTTCCATTAATGAACAGACCAGTTGATACTGTTGAAATGCCCTTGTAGGTGGGTGTGTCGAAGTTGTATGTGAAGGTGGAAGACATGGCTGGTATAGTCAATAGAGCATATGAGTCGTTTAACGTATTTATATAGACTCGGTGGTGTAATATTTTAGAATATGATATGTATTACTTGGAACCAGAATTTCCTGTCCCTAAGCCTTCTCATGCTATATGATCGGACGGGCAACATATTAGGCATCATGATGTACATGTGGCAAGACGTCCGTACCTAGCGACAAAGTTGCCCGAGCCGCTCCTTAATGAACGTCAATGTCAGAAGTCAAACAACCACTACACTCTATGTAGCTTGAAGCCTGCTTGTAAGTGGTTGTGAAACCGGAGTCAATACAGAATTGTCACACCGTGGGAAGGATTTGATTTTGCCAGCGTAGCGTAAGTCTACAAGTTCACCCATGACATAATGACACGTAGAGCAATTCGGTGTTCCATTGTCCTGAATGACTACAAAATCACTGTCTCCGCCATAGGAGTCCGACCCCACTTGCCGGCCGAGTACGATTTGTGTGCGTCTGCCATCACGTGATAGCACGTGAGCCGGAAATGCCCGGCCCGTTATTTCAGCTGAGGTCAGCTCCGTGAGCACTAAGCTGCGCATGTGTGGCCAGCCTGGCCTGATACATACATACCTCGCGGCGTGTCATGCCTGCACGCTACGCACCGCTACCAACGCAGCAGTCATCGCGAGATGCCGATCGTGAACTCAACGAGGCCTTTGAATCCGACGACGACGACGACGACAGTCATCGTTTATCCGCCCAAGATAATCACGCATACACTCTTTCCTATCTCACAGATCATCCCAAAAGCACCTCAGGCAGTACAACAGTTCCTGGAGCGTATGACTTTGAGCGGAACTACGATTACGACCGCCCGCCCCCAGGTTCTCCTCCGCGCCCTCCAACCACCAGTTTGCCCAATGATATAGGCAATTCAAACGGCGAATTACCAACTTCTCCATTGGGGACGACAATACCTCGACCATCATTCCTGCGCAGGGCAGTTGGGGCCATATTACCCACTCATTACATTCGCATTCCGACCAGCGAAACGCACGATTTGGTGAGGGGCGGAGGGTCGCAGAATGACGGAGTGTTCTCAAACGTTGTCGCAAAACCTGCACCCTCGATGCAGATCCAAGCTGAGGACGGCAGTATCTACCTGGTGCCCGAGGAGACGCAGAGTACTGCTCCACCTGTATGTCTATATCCAATTTGCTGATATACCTTACCTCATTCTTTTTCAAGTCTTATGCGGCAGCTCAGGCCGATGCTGTTCCTCCATATTGGGACACAATTGTGCATGCCCCTGCTGGAATGGACACCGATGCTGGGATGGTCGTCGGCGACCTTCCCTCAGGCTCTATTCTCTCATTCGTTTCAAACGCCTTCATATCATTTTTCTTCCAATTTATTGGTTTCCTCCTCACATACCTCCTGCATACGACGCATGCCGCAAAGTTTGGTTCAAGAGCTGGACTTGGACTAACGCTGATCCAATATGGCTTCTACTCTCGTTCTGTAACGAATGGCATACTTCCCCCGCCTGATGGCGATGGCACTACTGATGACCCTTCACTATATACTCCTCCCTCGTCTTCTACCCCTATGCCTCAGGATAACAACATTGTCCTCAAAGTGTCTTCACGGGAGTGGTTATCATTCCTTCTAATGACCCTCGGTACGTTACGCATCGTCTATCTTCTTGCTTCCATTCATTTACCCCATCACGCAGGTTGGTTCTTGCTACTCTCCTCTGCCATCGGCTTCTGGCGTGTAAAGAAATGGGAATCTGCCATCCGCGCTTCTAATACACGCCAACCTCATTCATCGGAAGAGATCGCTCGTGACATCTCGACGAGGCGTCATACTGAGCAGGCATTTCATATCGTGTCGGTCGAAGAACATGAGCACACCATCGGGTCGACATTCGCACTTCCGACCCCACGGGAGCTTACTGAGGCAGATTTGCAGGCTGCGGGTGTGATATGATGGAGTTGTATGATGTATATTTTGGTGGACTTCGTTCGGGATACTGGGTGACGTTGATGAGAGCATGAAAGTATTGCTCGCGATACCATCTCTAGGTTGCTTCGCCTATTTAATTATATTTGAAGCATACTGTAATGAGGAGTCTTTTATTTATTTATTTCAGGCCGCAATATCATGTAGGTGGTCTGTTATCGGAGGATTGAGTTGAAAACAACACCGCTGGCGCTTCCCAGAACTTCGAGACTAGCCCAGCGCACGAACCGGGGCTTCCGCGGAACCGTGAGTGTAAGTATATCGAAGCTTGTCTTGTTATTCGAGTTAGGGGTCTGTCACCACCCCGACCTCACGATGTCTTTTTTGATCCAAATGACGGTACGAAGGTCGTAGGGCCGCCGTGCACATATTCTCTCTCATAACATTCCCTCCCTGCTGACTTGCATTCAACAGGACATTCTCCCTGTGAGAGAGGGGAAACCCGACGAAAATTGGAGGAGTGTTCCCCAAGACTGGACCTGGTTCGGTGTCGCTTCCAAATGGTCAAAGGCCACGAGGGGAATCGACGAACGAGAGCTCATCTCACGATTCCAGCAAGGGCTATGATCGATAGATATTATCTCCATCAGCACTTTCGCGTATGTTGTCTCATGTTACGTGCAAGAGCACCGTGATAGATAAGACGACTACAATTCTGGTCGCACGATGTTGCGCATGCCCCGTTTCAATGATGAGATCATCAACGGTGGCTGGGTCGATCACGCCAAGTGGATCGCCAGTGGGACCGTGAGACGTATTGGCGAATAAATGCGGGGAAACAGGACTTGCGGGCCGTACGTTGATCATCTGTTGGTCCAAACATCTACCGCAGTAGCATTGAGAAGTTGGTGGGCGAATTAAACGCCTTTGAGGAGTAATATTGATCCAAGAAAATGACCACGAAGAGTGGCATATGACTATACTTTCAGAGATCGCATGACTTATTTGCAATATTGGAAATATCATAAGTCATTCATACCTTACAGAAAAAGTCTAGATTGGTTGGACGATGTAGATAGTAGTAGCCCGACAACAAATAGACAAAGTGTATTGCAAAGTCATCGAGCTGGTTTACCGTTTGTGGATACTCGATGTACTCATATTCCCCGTTTTGCCACGGGCTTTGGCGTAGCACTTCATGTACTTGTCCTCTCGAAGTTCATCAATGCCCAAATTGATACTTTCACATCCGTACTGCCTGCAACCAACCACCGGGTACGGGCACGCTTTTCCTTGATGGTCATTTCGTCCTCGTCACTAGAATGATTATACTTTCGCACATCTCACGAAGAGTGTTCCCAGAAAGAGGCTCAATAAGAAAGGCGAACGTAACTGTTTAACATCCTTGTTTGTGGTGCTCGAGCGTTCCAAGTAGCTTAAATGTCTTCGTCGAGTATAGCCGTATTCTGGGTTATAAGTTAGTTCAATTCATGACGTGTGCTAGTCAACTCACTTGCCGTCCTATCCTCCTACTGCGCACACTCTTCCGTCGTCGCGTATGGCGATAGAGCCATTTCCAGGATGTTTTGTTTTGAACGTTGTTCCTACGGGAGTGGATCTTGAGGGCCCTTCTTGAGTATTCTGTCGCAGCCTTAACAAATAAACTCGTGCAGAGCTGCTGAAACACCGACCAAGAGGTCGTAGCGCCGATCAAATGGTCTGCCGATACAGTTAACGCAAAGTGCATTCCAGAGAAACCGCCATCACCATCACTGATTCGATCAATTGCGTAAGGTCTCTCTACGAGAAAGTGCCATGTTTTCACAAACCTGATTCTCCATGAAATTTGGATCTCCACAAGGCCTCCCATCCACGGCCCTCGATAGTCTGTATATTCTCGGTTGCCGTACGTTTCCGGAGAACAATGCCTCTGTGTTCGTACGCACATAAGAGGCGCATTCTGTTGCCGGTGTAGAGGAGGAAGGTGTAGAAGAAGCGGCGTAAAAGAGATGCATTGACATAATAATGCCTATTTTGCTGCCCGGTCTACCATCTGAGAAGGGTGTTGTTGATGGGTCTAGCGGATCAGCTATGGCGGTGTGGAGCCTTTGGAAGCAACCAGATATCTGCCTAGCCGATTCATACATACCGGGCCGGTCCCGATCAAATAACGGGCAGCATACCCACCAGAGCTGATTCTACGAGATTAGGGACGGCAAGTAGACCTTCCTACTCCTTCGTTCCTGCAGGATAAATGAGAGAGAACCTGCAGTAGTTAAGCGCGTTGACATCCATAGAGTAAGGTGTCATTGGCGTTGATAGTTCTAACTTCTGACAGCGTTGCAGGTCCTTGTCTGATGAAAGTGGACTCCTCAGGTCGCGCCCAGACGTGAATTTTATTGTCCCTCGTATGGTTTACTTGGACCAGTAGGCATAAGTAGGATACTGACCTGAGACCATATTCTTCCTGGTCATAGTGATCTTTCAGGTGATGTATAATGTCGACATCACTCATCCCGAGTGAGAAATAAAACTGAACCGGTTCTTGTATTTCATCGACAGGTGCTATACTCGATGGATGATTATTGATACTGATGCATACAGGTTCCAAACTTACGACACGGCTTATGCTGGTTGGTGCGTCGACGATGGTCAGTCCTGATGTCCTCGCTGGCCAGCACAAACAACTCCGAGACGCATCGATGTTTTCTTTTGAACTCTGCCGTGCACACTGCACAATCATTGCATTATGTAAGGCACAAATCAGTTCCCCGAGTCCACTGGCAATATGTAGTGTTACCGCGAGGCGAATCGAATCGAATCGAGTTGGGAAATTTAGGTAA
>PVYJ01006572.1:44693-65512 GCA_002995095.1 Rhizopogon sp. AM-2018a | reverse complement strand
GGGGGTGGGGGTGGGGGGGTTGGTATGTGAGTGTCTTGGTCTGAGTAACAGAAGTGCGTGTATTGGACGTTGTTTACGCTGTTTCCAATTCATCTCTTATCAGATGACACGTCCTCGATGATGTTACGTCCAGCGCTTCCGAACATGCATACAACTCGTGTCGCCGCAGTTCTCCAGACTCCTTTCTAATGGAACGATTGATTAAATATCAACGTTGGTGAACACGATCGAATATGGGATGAACGGACCGAATTCTTGGACCATCGAAAAAGTACTCTCATTCGAGTGCGAGCAGGCACAGTCGTCGTGTTGGCTCGAATTTGGTCAACGGCGATCGCAGATGCCACCCCCATAATCCACAAGTAGACGAAGTGCTACCCGTGAAGCCTCCATAGCGGTGGCAGCATCCTGACTCCTGACTGTAAACCTTTGAGACTGGAGTAGAGAAAGTAGATACTGTAGCTTTACTGTTTTCATGTGTGAATCACACGTGAAACGTTATTGACTCCATGGTGTAAACTTTGGAAATGACTAGTGAGAGATAGAAAGTTCGGAGAGAGACTTGAGGTCAAGAACTCGGATGAAGAACCACGAATTGGCATTCTAGTGGTCATCGACAGTTGGTAGGAGAGACAATGTTCATTTCAGGTTCACTTCAGTCCTATGCATGCAAACGGAGTGCAGATATATCAGTGAATACCAGAAGATATACAACATTTCTATTGAGATGATCAATGATGCCCTGAATGCTCGTCATGGTGACCGTGGCCCTCCCATGGGTGCCGCCCCTGTAAACATTGTGTTAGAGGCACAAGATAATAGTCAGAGAAAAAAGGATCAAATACAAGAAGTTTAGGTCCATCCTCACTGTCAAACAAAGTCAGGACGACGCTGTAGAGAGATAGTATTGGCAATTACCGAGCCCGATAGAAAATGAAGAACCACATCGTGGCTCCAAGTGCCTTTGAAAGGAACTGGTATCTGAACCCAGGAAGATGAGGGTTAAAACCTGAAGCTGTATAACGAAGTTGTGAGCGCAGAAAGCGGACGAGCTGAGCGTCACATACGATGACCTGAAGCCATAATGAGTGTTCCGGGTTGAGTGTGGTATTTGCGTCTATTGTTTTTGACCCGCATTTGACTAATAGAGAAATTCTTGAACACCCATCCACACCCACAACTAAAGTACCTTCCAGGCTTCCACTTCCAAGCCACGTCGCTCGTCAGTGCTGCAGCAGCAATGTCAAGCGGCAAACGAAAGAGAGATGTTCTTGATGATCTTGATGAACTACCGAGAATCACTTATATTGTTGGAGACAGGACTTTCGAAAGACTTTTTAAAGGTACACCGTGCCTCTCTACCCGACTCAGCGTGGTCGCTCATGTCACTATTTACAGAAAAATCCCTCGAGGAAACAAAGGACTTAGTGCGGAGAAAACTGCAGCTACCGTCGTACTCGAAAATCAAGCTGAAGCAATTGCGTGACGGCAAATCCATTGATTTGGATGACGGTCAGACGCGTCAGTTTACAGCATTGCGCCTCCTATCTGACCGTAAACTTACCAGACGATGACTTTGACGCGTTCTACGCGCGAGCGAGATCAGTGATGTCGATGCATGTGGCAGTGGATATACCAGTAAGCCGAGTGTTATTCATGTAGTTAGCTGGTGCTGACCCATTCCAGGACACTGAAGCCGTGTTTGCCTCCTCGAAGGAAATTCTAGACGCATTGGGGAGCACTCGCACACCCACAAATGACCAGCCTCCTAAGGATGCTGACGTGACTGTGGCAACCGAACCAAAGCCCAAGAAACGGAAGAAAGTTAGCGAGGAATCTGCCCCAGTGGCATCTTCATCAAAACTCTCTGCGAAGTCTAAAGTCTCGACCGTCACAAAAGCAACAACCGACTCTACCGATGAGCGACCACCGAAGAAGCCAAAAACCGCGAAGGCTGGTACATCCAAGGATGTCAGTTCGACGCAAGTTGTCACTAAACCCACGAAGAAGCCATCTACCGACTCCATTGATGGACAACCGCCAAAGAAGAAGTCAAGAACTGCGAAGACTGATACGTCCAAGGATGCACCTTCAACCCAAGCTGCCACCAAATCTACGGAGGGGTCGTCAGCCGACCCCGCTGATGAACAACCGCAGAAGCCACAAACTGCGAAGGCTGATACATCCAAGGATGTCACTTCAACGCCAGTTGTCACCAAATCTTCGCAGAAGCCGCCCGCCGCGGTAGAAGTGCCCAAACCAAAGAAGAAGTCAAAAACTGCGAAGGCTGATGTGACCGAGGGTGCACCTTCAGCCGAAGTTGTCGTTAAGCCTACGGAGAAGTCATTGGTCGACCCTGCTAACGAACAACCGCCGAAGAAGTCGAAAACCTCAAAGGTTGATACATCCAAGGATGCCACTTCAACGTCAGTTGCACCACTGCCAAAGCCACAGAAGAAGTCAAATATTACGAAGGTTGGTACGTCCGGGGATGCCACTTCAGCCGAAATTGTCGCCAAACCTACGGAGTCATCAGTCGACTCCATTGATGGACAGCCGCCGAAGAAGCCAAAAGCCGCGAAGGCCAGTACGTCGAAGGATGCCACGTCAACGCCAGCTGCACCACTTCCAAAGCCAAAGAAGTTAAAAACCGCGAAGACTGATACGTCCAAAGACGTCACCAAATCTACGGAGAAGCCGCCAAAGAAGACTAAGAAGGCTGTAGAGTCGAAGGAGTCCTCGAAGCTACCATCGTCGGCTAATGCAGCAGTTTCAGCTTCTCCCGGTCCCGCTGAACCGTCGGGGAAGTCATCGGGAATCGAGAAGAAGGTTGCCAGAAAACCGCCGGCTCTTCAGTCTAGTAGGTACAATTCTCTCTTCATGCCTCTGGATGTTGAGATTATCTCCCAAAAGTTGAAGACGAGCGCTCGGCGAACCCTACGGAAAACAGCGTAGCTACTTCTGAAAGTATGTAGGAGTTACATTTCTTGATCAAACACGCCTGGATTGACAGCCTTCAGAGACGAAGGTCAAGAACAAACCCAAGGATCGCGAAAGTGAAGTTCAAGCTCGCAAGCCAGCTGTTGAAATATCTTGTTCGTATCCTACAATTCCTTTGGAGACTTATCACCAAATAATTTACTCTTGTTTCCAGCAACGGAAGACCGCAAGAAATGTGCTATTACAGAAGTTGCGGTCCCGAAAGAAAGTGTGTGGTATCATAAATTGAGCCATCACCATCTAATGTTCTCCATAGAGAAATCTAAGGAAAGTAAACCAACCAAAGCCAAGGATTCTAATGCAGACGGTGCGCAACTCGTCCTGACGGGTGCCCCAAGGTCTGACCGATGTTAGATCAATAGCTGGCCGACCTCTTGATGCAATAAATAATCAGGACAATGTGAATCGGATAGCGAGTGCTAAGTCAGCAATCTCATCGGAGGAAGAGAGAAAGGCTATGACGAAGGATATCAATGCTGAGAGGAATTTGGTCGACACGTCTTGGCCGTCAGCTTCATCACCTTCCTCTGTAATTAAGACCATCAAGGGTGGTGTGTCGTCTAGTCCGCTTTGTCATGTTTGCTCTGGCTCTTTTCATCCTCTCTATCGGTGCCCAACGGTGTTAGCAGGCCACGAAGCGATACAGAATAAACTTGAAGAATTGAAGAAAGCGGGGACTTCCGAGCATCAACTCGCCATCAAGGATCTGGAGTCGCTATTAAATTCTTCTGGCGTTGCAGTGTCTTCTGATAGCAATGCAGCGTCAAAGGAGTTGGGGATTGATAACAAGTCTGATAGGGAGGCTACGAAAGCCGATGAGAAGTCTGCTTCTCACTCTCAACCTTCATGGACGCCCATCATGCCAAATCACTCGCTACTTTCAGAGGTGACCGTAGAGAGCCGCGGCGAAGGAAGTAGTTCGGAGGAAGAAGACGGGTTTGGTCACGAGCCAGAACAAGAGGGTCACGACGTTGAAACTGGTCAGCCTTCGCTCGATGATGTTGACTTGGACGCTATTATGCGAGGCCCGACGCCGATCAAGCTACACAACTTGATTTCGACCATGGAGTCGAAAGAAGATGGATTTGATGCAGAGGATGAAGACAATGATATGGGTCCCCTAGAAGTCGAAGATGACGGTGCAGAGGAGCGGAAATACCGTCGATTTTCGCAGCGCTTAGCTGAATCATCTGACGAGAAAGAGGATGTCGAGGATGGCGGAGGTGACGATGATAGCAAGGAGCCAATGCTACCCCCGAAATTTTCTGCGAGGCCTAATGGTTCGATATCGAATGCCAAAGGCCCGGTTGGCAGTAGGTCGGACGTTGTTCCTACTTCTGACTCGGATGACATGCGTGTTTCTTTTTCGGGGGCTCCGGATAGCACCAAAGCCTTAGCCGAAGGTAATGGGAAAGCAGCTGAGGCTCTAGACCTGGACAAACCGTCAGATGCCTCGCCTATTGGCGGCACGTCGCTTCTTCATAACAAGACCGAGACTAACAACGACCCCATTGAGCCAGCCGACGATCTTGTAGAATCCTTGCACGACAGAGCATTTGATATTGATCCCATCGAGGCTACGACACCACCAGGTCTGAAAGCCACAATACCACTTTCCCCAGTAATCTACTCGACTCCAAAGTCTGGCGTGGTAAAGCAGATGAAGAATCGGCATGGGCAACATCCCAGCCCATCCCAAATCCCTGTGCGCGTTGATGACCCCCAGATGACGAGAAAAACAAGAGTGACCACAGGAACAGGCAGTGACCAGCTACCAATTCGCGGCAGTATTGGAAGAACACGAGCGAATCTCCTACATGCTTCCTCGCAACCGGTTAGGAGAGGCGCAACGTTTGCAAAAATGAATGGTAATGCAACAACACCTTTCCATTCGCAACCTTTACCGAAATCCCCGACTTCTCTCGCCAAATGGGATGCTATTCATGAACCTTCACCCTCTGTCATGACGGATGAAATAGATCGGAGTAGTCCTCCGCTCGATGGGCCGGTAGAGATACTTGGCGAACTTGCTGGCCAAGCATCTGATCAGAATGACGTGGGGGAACGTTCTGATGATAGTTCAGCGGACAAATCCAGGAAGCCTCTTTTCAAGTTAACTGAGAGTTCGGTAGCCTTTCCACATTCGCCCCTACAGAAGCACTTGGATGTGCCTGCGAGTCAAGTACCCTTTCCATATTCGCAGTATAACGCGCCCATACAGAAGCGCTTCGAGGTGGCGGAGGACTCGTCCGGTGTGGAGTTCGAGATGGACGGAGGCAATAAGGAGAAGAAGACGGTTGCAAAAAGTCGTAGATCAATGGCACCCTACCGGAGACTCAGTGATATCGCCGCTAGCCCAAGTGCGCTTTTCTCCCAAAGTACACCGGCTCTGCCTGGTCCGAGCACTTTGGCTAGCCGTAAGGTGTGGCAGGCAGACGATGCAGACGATGAAACTTCGTCATCGGACTCTGATGATGGAAACCAGTCGCATATCCCAGAAGCAAAGAGGGCAGGGAAGCTACGTCCTAAGAAGTTGAAGGGACTTGTGACGTTGGATTATTGAAGATCATGTGTTGCTGGATCCACACATGTCTCGATGATCCGTTGCGTTCGCCTTGGACGCACCACCTATCGTACTTTGCTTTGTAGTTACACTGTTATTACTCGTGTGATGCATTGGTGTATCTCAAATCTGAATCCCCGACATGTGATCCGTCCATCTTTATGTATTGGAATCGGTGGAGCAATCGAGGACCTCGTGGCACGTAGAAACAAATCTGATTGGTCTCTCGTGTGGGGATTAATCCTGGTGTTTCAAACGTTCAAATTTTGAAATTAGGGGGGAGATGTCTCAAACTGGAAACGATCACGGGGTTGCTCTATTGGCTATAATTTAAAATCCCGCTCATATGTTTTTTGTTTCCTCGACCACCATCAAGTTTTTCTGAGCTTTGAAGCTCGTCTATGATCTTCACCGAAAGCACACGCGACGAGTCAGTTATATCATTTTATGTAAAAGACCAAAGTACACTAACCATTTATTTTTTCACAGTTATCTGGCTGACTTAGTTTTCTCTCTCGTTGGCTTCTGAATAAATCATGTTTGCTCGATCTATCATTCGTATCCCAACTACCCTCTCCCGAGGTTTCGCAACTCATACCGGCCCCAACTCTGCGTTACCAGCAGTCTTGCATCTTAAGACTGGACAGTCCTTCCATGGCCGATCCTTTGGCGCTCCCAAGAGCATTTTTGGCGAGACCGTCTTCTCAACGTCCATCACCTCTTGTATGTCTATCGTTGTCCATATTATACTTCATTTTCTCATGACCAAATTATGTAGATACCGAATCCATGACAGATCCTTCTTACCGTGGTCAGATTCTCGTGTTCACGACACCACTCATTGGCAACTACGGGATTCCATTCAACAAAACGCCCATCGACTCTCAGGATGTCGGCGTAGTCCTAGAGTCTGAGGGCATCCAATGCAGCGCCATTGTGGTAGCTGACGTCGCCGAAAAATTTTCCCACCATTCTGCTGTGGAGTCATTGGCTTCATGGTGTCGCCGCTCCAACGTGCCTGCCATCACTGGCGTAGACACGCGTGCAATCACTCGACTCCTTCGTGATCAAGGAACCACCCTAGGACGTCTTGCTGTTGGTGCAGATACTTCAGCTCCTCCACCCACCGCTGAGCAATACTGGAATCCCACTGCTGAGAATCTTGTCGACCAGGTTTCGACCAAGGTTCCCTACCAGCTTAACCCCACCGGGGATACTAAGATTGCCGTTCTCGACTTTGGTGCCAAGGCCAACATCTTGCGTTCTCTCGTACGCCGAAACGCCGCAGTGACTGTGCTTCCATGGAATTATGACTTCAACTCCATTCGCCATCAATTTGATGGTCTGTTCCTGACTAATGGTCCAGGTGACCCGCTTCACTGCATGGAAGCAGCTTTGAAACTCCGCAGAACGCTGCAGGAGTGGGACAAGCCAGTGTTTGGCATTTGTATGGGACATCAGATTATTGGCATAGCTGCTGGAATGGAGGCATACCGCATGACGTTCGGCAATCGTGGGCACAACCAGCCTGTTCTCGCTCTCGCTTCTTCGGGCTCGATCAAAGCTGGGAGGGTCTATGTCACCAGGTTTGTGTGCTTCTTCTCTTACCGATTACGAGTCATTGCAAATTCTGATGGCGTGATCAGTCAAAATCATCAATATGCTCTCAAGCTCTCCGATCCCTTCCCGGAAGGCTGGGAACCATTCTTCATCAACTGCAACGACTCCTCCGTTGAAGGCATCAAGTCCACTCCCGAGTCTGGGAAGAAGGTATGGGGTGTTCAGTTCCATCCCGAGAGTGCTGGTGGTCCCCTCGACACAATTGAGGTTTGTTATTGTTGCTGATCTACTCGAACAGTTACTAACTGTTGTCGCGCAGATGTTCACCGACTTTGTTGATGAATGCCGGGCGGACAGACTTGTGAATAGTCAAACCAAGCCAGTAGATAATGTCATGCGTGCTCCCAAGTTCACGGTGGAACGGGCTCGTGTTGCGGCTACTGCTTGATGATATGTATAATACGTGTACAATAGTCTGTTCTTCCAATGGTCCAAGGATTTTGTAGAATGTCTTCAAGCTAAAGGGAACCTCTCAGTTGTTTAACGGTACTTGCCTAAATGGGTGTTTATTCATTCCTATGATCATAATGAGCGCTGTTTGCGAACACTGAACATCCTTTTGACAAAACTTGACAGTCATTAACGATGAACTTCCTTGACACATATGGACTGACTGGGACGGGAACAAATACACCGCCCGCAGATGCTCAGCCAGAACAGAGTCTTAACGAAGAGGTTTCCCAGGTCATCGGTCAATTGGGACGGTTCTGGGGAGGGTTCAGGAAGCAGGCACGTTCACATGTGCACGTATAGCGCGTACCACAATCACAACTAACACAGAAGAACTAGAGCGAAACGGCCTTCGCGAGTGCGCGCAAGGATCTCGGCGAGGTAGTGACGCAGGCGCAGAGGGAGCTTGGCAAGCTCACTGTTTCGACCGAAACCCCAGACCCAGACACTGCCCCTGCCGATACCCACCCCGATGCCGAAGATACTTCTGAAAAGGAGAGCGAGACCGAAAGCGAGTCCAGCACGGCTCCTGAGACGCCTATCGCGGAATCGCCGAGCGGAGCAGGCCCATCCTCGACCTTGCAATCGTTTTTTGGACGCCTCCAGTCCTCGGTCCCGCCCAATATCGTTTCGGCGGTCCAAGCTCAGCTTCCGGAAAGCCTCAAGCACCCGCAGAATATCGATCTTTCCCAGCTGCGGACGACCTTGTCTGCAGAGTTTCAGCGCGTCCAGGGCGTGACGCGTGCGCAGGCGGAGGAATATGTGCACAAGAGCGAGCATTTGCTGCGCGAGGCTATGAAGGAAGCGGGTGAGGCGCTGCGGGATGCAGTGAAAGTGATTCCACCAGAGGAGAGTGGTGGATCATCGGGTCGGGGTTTGGTTTGGGATGGAACTGACATGTGGCTGCTACCGACGGCGGACGGAGGGGATGTAAAGGGCAAGGGCAAGGAGATGGATTCGGGCCCTTCTTCGAGGCGGCAGAGTGAAGATGCTCGACAGGCCGTGGCGACGCGCGCACAAGTGCTGCTAAAGCAACTCACGAGCAATCCCGAGATCATCAAGCTTGATCCTGAGACCGAATCATCGAGTGCAACGTTCCATACTTGGGTATCTGAGATGCAAAGCAAAGGCGAACACCCTGGTACTGAAGCCTGGTCGGAACGCGTCGCGAGTGCGCAGTCTGATCCACAGGATGGGCCAATGCTGCAGGAGACGTTCGATACACTAGGTACGTTCACGACTCGCGTTCATTATTGTCAACACTCTTATGGTTGCTTCAGTACCCTCCATACTTTCTGACGAAGGATTCTGGACGCGATACTTTTTCCGCGTGTATCAGATCGAACAAGAAGAACTGAGACGCAAGGCTCTTATTGATGGTAGACGACTTCTATATTCAATGCGATAGCATATCATTGATAATCTTTACAGGAACAAACATGACAGAAGAAGATTTCAGCTGGGAAGATGACGACGACGAATCCGTTGGGTCAGAATCGAAGTCTCTCGGTGCGCTCAGGTCGTCACAACGAACGTTGGCACCGAAGAAAGCAGTAGATGCGGGTGACCTTCCTTCGCTCCCTTCTTCGGAGTTCCACACGCCGATGACGATGAGTCCTAGGGAAAGCGATGACAGTTTTGACGTCGTGTCTGGTAACGTTAGTGCGGCAGGAGATGTACAAGAACATGCAAAGAAAGATGAAGAAGAGGAAGAGGAAAGTGACTGGGAGTGAGACTTCATTTTATTACGGATGGTTGTATGATATGATATGGGTTTATGCACTATTGATTGTTGAGTAGATGGTCTAGGGGGACTAATGTTGAGTGCTGTTTGGGTTGTTCTTAATCCGGAATTCTGGGTAGACCTCTTTGAATTTCTGAATTTCTTGTTGTTGACTTGTACTTTCACCACAAGTGATGCGGAATGAGCTTTATTCATGAAAGGCGCACAAGGAACTCGCGTCTTCTCTCGCGAAACATCATCATCACCCTACTCCGCTTCTTCTGGGTTGTAGTCGTCATTTGGTGTGAATTTGGTGTCTTTTTCTACAGTTTATCAGATTGCAAATGGCCAGACAAGGAGTTGAGGCAGGTGAGTTGCAGAGTTGTGTCCTTCTGTTTTTATAATGAACGATATTGCTATCAAGGCTGGATCCAGTGAAAAGCCGACCCGTGTCCTCTTGATTTCTGACCCCCAGCTTCCAAACCCGAGTCGCTCAGGGACTTCATGGTTCGATTATGGCACCTCTACGAGATATTTGCGAAAAGGTTGGAGCGTCGTAACACGCCTCCATCCTCATGCAGTTGTGTGGTTGGGCGACCTGCTTGCCTCTGGACGCTATATCACCAGTGACGACGAGTACGTAACGCCATAATTATAACTTTTCTATCTATTTGTACTTACCGCTTTGCGCTCTTCACAGATACGAAGACTACGTGGACGAATTTCACAGGATATTCCCTAGCCATAAATCCATGCCAAGTTATTTTGTTCCCGGAAATACCGATCTAGGGTGAGTGCTTGGTCTGATTATCCGAGAACCTAACGATCCGACCAATGTTTCCAGTCTCGGTGAATCTTCATCTTTCTCCAAGAATGCCCGGAAATATTTCACCCAGTACTTTGGACCTTTGAATCAGGAGGTCACTCTCGCAGGCCATAGGTTTGTCTTCATTGACGCACCTGGGTTAGTTGACGAGGATTATCGCCGACACGGAATGGGGAAACAGTACGAGACTTGGAAACCAGCTGCCGGTGGTCCAATCGAATTCATTGCGTCTATTGCCGTCAAAGGTGAGCGACCTCTTGCATTCGCTAAATTTATTTCGCTCAAGTCGACCTTATTAGCATCGCCTGCCCCCACAATATTATTCAGCCATATCCCACTATCTCGATCAGCAAGTACATCTTGTGGACCGCTTCGTGAGAAGGGTTCTATACGAGCGAGTGCAGGTCACGGCTATCAGAACATGCTCGGCAAACAGACCACCAGATTTATTCTGAACACCCTTCGCCCAGCAGCAGTCTTTAGGTATGTTTGTAGAGACACGTCAGCTTTTCATTCTTGTGTTTATATCGCACACCCTTGTACAGTGGTGACAATCGAGACTACTGCAACATCACCCACCCACTCTCAAAAACAAATGCCAATATACTAGAGAGAACCTCTGTACGCGAAGTGACTGTAAAATCCTTCTCCCCATCAAGGCACATCCGACGCCCAGGCTTCCAGCTCCTCTCCTTGATTCCTCCGGATTCCGTGGTATCTCCTGATGGTGTTACGTTCGTAGACGCACATTGCCTTCTGCCCGATACCTTCCGCATCTTCAGTTCAATATACATCCCCGCGCTCCTAGTCACTGCAGTCGCGCTGTTGTATCTGAACATATCACTTACCCAGCATCGCCGCCGCTTCTCCACTCTCTCACCTGTCTCCGTCACCAGGAGCAGACCGGCATCTCCACCACCAGGCCCAGAGTCTGCAATGTGGTCAATGTGGTCCCCGTACAGGACAAGCAGACCAACGAGTCCGACAAGCGCCCTCCCACCTTCTGCGCGTGTCCCCAGTGCAAAAGAGATATTCACATTCCGGGCATCGTCCTCCACTCCTGGATCACCACACGACTCCCCGCTCCTCAGCCCCATCCCACTCTTCCATGCCGAGCACCAGGACGAGATGAACCCCGCACAATATTCATCACAGTATCACAATGATCATGCCTGGCCATCGGGCGAGGACGTTCATGATGCGCCGTCGTTCCTCCCCTCACCGAGTGCACGTCGATCAAACAGGAGATGGTCGTGGAGTTGGAACTTTGTGTTTCAAGGGAGGAGGCGGCTGATGACGATTGCGCTGCCGACATGGAACGAGTTGATCAAGCTTATTGCGTCTGGCAACACCACGAGCAGAGGCAAGCGGCGGGGGCTGGTGTGGAGGCTGGCGAGCGACAGCGTGAGCGTGGCCTTGCCTGCGGTTGTTACGTGGACCTTGATTGGCTGGCTTTTCTTTTGAAGGCATGGTATGGTTTTGGATTGACTTAGACTATCTACTCGCATCTCTACTTCCATGGTATAATGGGTGGTGTACATCGATCGCATCGGACTTAGTACGTATATGTAGGCTTTTTGAAACGGAGTCTTTGAACCTGAGTGACTGTGTTACGGAGGATAAAGTACGCAACAGACTACTGAGCCAAGTGACAAGTGCAATAGTGTCGAACAACAATCATGGATCCATTTGTATCTGTTGTACGAGAACCAAACCTGACGAAAACATAACTATTACAAAGTATCAGGATCTGAAGCACGTAGCGCACAACATGAAGGTCAAGATCATCTGGGAGTGTCCAGTGACTCCATAAGCTCGAACAACTAGTTGAGGCTTTGACAAAAAGATAACGGAAGACTTTATCGCAGCTTCTTGTCAAGCTCGCAGTATTATTGTTTGTGCTGCTTCTCAGTGGGCAATCACCTCTGTGCTAGATGTCAAGTGGGTACAGTAGTTGAATTGCGTCAAGTTGTAGTCAGGCGATGGGAAGAGATGAACTTTGAACTTCGATGTGGTGGTTGAGGATTGAGACCGCCCTCCTTAAGTAACCCGGCAGTAAGTCGTACTAAAAGCTAACGAAGCATCTGTTTGGAATTGGTCTGGAGGCATATTTTCTCCACCAAGTTGAGCGCTGCAATTGGCGTTCACTTGGAACTAGCGATGATCTCCCGTAGTCAGACCATTAGAAGGAAGACATTTAGATGGCTCTTTGGTGATATGCCAGCTCATAACGAGACACTCGTGCGGGTGAGGTCGTAGTTTTCACCTGTTTTCGGGCATTCATAGGTTGTCCACAACATGAGTAGAATCGCGCCGGTAAGTACACTACTAAAACAACAAAGTCATTGTATAACCCGCAGCCCCCAATACTGCAATAAAGAAGATGCAATAAGTGAAACTGTCAAGCCTGAAATCCAACATGACGTACGATATCCAGTGAATTTCTCAAACGGCGAATGGAAGTACACACTGGTGGTGTAAATCGCAAACAGCCAGATCGCAACGAGCACGACATTGAATACGACGGCACAGGCATGCGCAGGTGACAATGCCCTCGCGCGTAGAGACATCCTGAGCTGGTCCACCAAGAACAGCACAGACATGGTGAGGAGAAAGACGTGGCCTGACACGTCGTGTCCCTCCCTCAGACGTGGCATCACGGGCAACAGGCTATCGGGTACTAACAGCGGCGCAAAAAACAAGAACGGATGCGTTTCTGGGGATATCCTCGTCCGAGTGAGACAATAGTCGTTCGGGACGGAGAACGCCACGCCAGATGGGAGGTGCACGGTGCACACGCCACCCGAGGCCACTGTCAGCCTTTCCAGGAGGGCAGGACCAAAGAACCAACTCGTAAAAATGAGCCATACAGCGGTTTCCACACCCCATTTGACTACTCTGTCCACGGTCCGCTTGTGCGCTGGGCTGGTGAGCCAGAGCGCGAGGAAGGCAGCAGAAGTCCAGCCCCAGGAGCGCTTGATGAAGTAGATGTTGAGAATGTTAGCTTTGTTTGCAAAGTAGTGTGTCTCCTGCAGGTGGTGGGGGAGGTGGGTGAGGAGGGGATTGGAAGTGTCGAGATATGTCTCGTGCATGACGGAGTGGATTGTTCCAAAGAGGAGGATTGCTGTTATTGCAGCGAATGCTGCATGGCGCACCTCGAATGACATTTCAAGCGCGAGGGGATATGATTATTGGGAAGTAGTTGCAAGATTTGAGGAGAGTTGGGTATGTCAGTTTACATAAAATCAATTCACGTGCTGACTGACACGTTGCTTGAGTGGCAACTTGAACGTTAACGAATCTTACCCCGACTTTGACAGAATCCAGTACTCGTGTCACTGGCCCAGGCCTGACCAATTCTGAACCTGCTTTCGCATATGTACGTTCTCTGCCCATCTGACGTCATCTCATCTGTAGCGTCGAGTATTCAGTTTTTGTTCCTGTCGTATTGTACCACTGTTAGGGGGATACCGCTAGTCAGACCTTGAAAGAAGGAAGACAGCTATTCCTTCTGTTTCAAGGGATACCGCAGCATTCCGTTTGATCTGGAACGTGCTGGCGAGTTATATGTGTCGATGCGATTCCAATCTGTTTTTGTCCTCTGACTTAGTAGGCCACCAGTACTATGATGTTATTCCCTCAGTACTGATTCAGACTCTTGATAAGAAAACTAGATCTCTATGGCCGCCATCGTCACGTATTCCCTGAATATCACATGTGATAGTAACGTTCCCCAAACCACGACACGCGCTATATGCAGCTCGGTTTCCCATTATTGCACGAGTGAGAATGAGGCAAGTCTCTCTTCTCTTCTCGTCTATTTACTGCATGGTAGTGTCTTTTAGCAGGACTTCTGATTACGATTGTTATTTTTCGGCTCAAGGTAGTTCATTACATAGGCTGCTTCTGCTTACCTGGTGTGCGCATTGGAGGGGTTACTACTAAGATGTTTCTCGAGTGTAGCGCTCATGCGAGAGATAAAACCTGCTAACTTGTTCCCATCTTTCTCCATCCGCTCAGCTTCGAGTACAATCACCGTAGCTAAGGTCAGTCTATGCGAGCGAGGTCACATTCTTGTGCTCAACTCCTTTGTACAGTCACCGCATTCAACATGCCCACGCCGCGTTTCCCTGTGGGGGCCTCCGCAGTTGTCCTCCTCACCGATCAATGGCGCACTTTCGTGCACTACAGTGACAACCGCATTCACCAACTCTGCCTGCTTGATCCAAACACTCTCGTCTACACCGACAGCTTGGTTGGTGGACCGACCCCTATGCCCAACTCCCCCGTTGCAGCTATTGCCTGGGGCAGCACCATAAATCATGTAAGTGTCTTTATATCCATTCACTGAGTGTCCCACACTTATGAGCATCGCAGCTTCGTGTGTACTACTTTACGGAAGACTGCAAAGTGCAAGAGATGTATTGGGTCAGTGGCGTTGATGCCTGGTTTAAGGTTGGGAATATTCTGGGCGATGTGGTGGACGGCAGCTTCCTGTATGCGCAAGTCCACGCAAATGGAAACGATCCCCATGAGATTAGGGTTGGGTATGTGTCCCCAGAGCACTGTGATACTGTTACGGAGTCGGTGTTTACTCCACCTACTGGGTGGCACACACGCACCTATGCCATTGACATGATGGACTAGAGTGTTGCGGCATTCAAGATTCGAGAATTATGTGGTACATTTTTGGTAGAGATGTTTCAGTCGGTGGTTACATATGGATGTTATGGTAGTTTGGATGTGTACGAATATACGGTCTTCTGTCTAAGGGAGACTACGCCATCAGCACTTGCCAACCCCCTGTCTCGGCGAACGGGTATGGGCGCTTGGATCACGGAATGCGCTTCGGTGGGAATTGATTGTGTAGTGATCGTGAGTGTTTTGCTCCAAGCTGCAGAGGTGCATGTACCTTAAAGCACTAGCCGTTTGTGTGTTCTTTCATTCCAGTGTCCCAAACTCGGGGCTATTGACCCTCAAATATCCACCTTTTTTTTATAGCGGGGAACGGCTGTAGCTAAGTTATAACATCAGATTGTCTCATATATACACATGCGAGTACCTTAGGAAATGCGGGAATGTAGAAGTATAAGGTGCATTGCAATATTGTCGCTGTCGCTCCCATCGGTTGTTCCGCTCCATCCTTGAAAAAACTTCCTCGCTCGATCCATTTTAGAATGATCCATCAGCACAAAATACAATCCATATCCTCTTCATATAGTGGCACCTATACGATCTCCACAAAGCTATTCCCACAAAACAGACAGCGCTGCACAGACTCCAGCAGATCCCTCACGATCCAACTCCTCGCAGCGAGAGGTAACCAGCTCTCATCAGAGGCCGGAAGCGGGAGCAGGGCTTTCCGACTGCATCCAATACACGTGCGTACCTTGGACGTCGAGAGTATGAACGAGGTGATCGTACAGCGAGCTGATACAGTATAACAAAAGAATGTGCTTGTTAGATTTGCGAAAGAAGGATAGGGAGGGGAGGCATACCCCAGGTATGGCCGTTTGGACACGTGGCGCTGGTGATGTCTTGGAGCGGAACCTCAGCATGGCAGGCAGGACAGAGTTCGTGTAGCCCGGTAACTGCGGGATCGATGGCGAACGAGGTAGTGAGAGTGTCTGATAGGGCTTGAGCTTCATCCGCTAGATCCTGTGGCGAACCGGGAAGTAATGACTGCACCACCTCACGAAGAACGAACGGAATATCAGGCGCTATGATCGATTTCAGGGCTGACCGGAATACGGAAGAAATTTGACCTATGACGCACCAGTGACCGCGGGAGCGATAGCTCTCAGGTGGCGAACCAGAATTCGCAGTACGCAGTGTGAGATGGCGGCCAGGAGGCCCTGCGCAACTTGACCGCACTGTACCTGCATCTCTGGGTCCTTGCATAATTTCTATGAAAGAGAAGATATGGTAAGCTGTACGAAGTGCTCCTGAGCGGCGTACCCAACACATGTCAGCTATGGAAAGTCTCATTCGTAGTGATAGGAGATTGGGCCAGCCAAACAAATGGGTGGTCAGACTTTTTCGAAGCTGGGGTCGTAGGTCGTCGGTCGATCCCTGCGTCCATGGTGGCAAGACTATGGACGTCGTTTGGTCCTGTGGAACTTGAGATAAAATCTCGAGTACCCGGGGACACAGCGCTGTGAAGCGCGCATTATTACGTAGATGGAGCATCAACGCACGCAAATGGTGGACGGGGGCACTCCCTGAAGCTGAAAAACATCTAGACATCAGGCATGGTCATGAGAACTGTCGAGTGGTCCACTCGCCACAAGAGATCTCAGCAAAGGCGTCTGAAGCGGTACGTAAAACAGTTTCATCGTCGAGCTGCCAAAAGGGCGCAGTGATGAGCATACATTCATGCTTAGCTTCATGTTTGTAGCTGAAATCCGCAGGTCGAAGGGCCCTAGAAAAATGATTGCATCAGTGAGCGATCGTGAACGACATCATTGATGACACTTGCTCGTATATCCAAACGAGGGTCGACTGCGAATCGTAAGACACCATTCCGCTAATCCTATTGACATCCATGCGCGAAATGCCAGGAGTCACCTTGGCGAACAATGCACGGGACGCGCGGGATAATTCTGTAGACGTGAAGGTGTCATCTGCGTGTAGAGGACTCCAGGTAGGTTCCACTGATAGATTATGGATTACGTGAAAGGAGCCATCGAACAGTGCGAGAATGAGTACATCGCGATGGAGAACGTAGGACACGCCAGAGACAGGGCTGATGGCGGAGGATCCTATGGAAAAATTTTGAGTCTGGAGGAGGAGTGTGCGTGTGCTGGACCAGGTGGGTTCGGAACTAGGCCAAGACCAAAGATGTACGAGGCCAGGTTTTGTATACACGAGGACGGGCTAGAAAATACAGCTAAATGTAGGCAAGATGGGAGAAAGAGGAGGAATAGTACGTTTCGTCTTGGTGGTTGTACCCACGTTAAAGCAGTCACACCTCGTTTATCAGCTTCGCATATGGGTCCTTGGACATCGAATACAGCACTGGTCGTGTACTCATCCACCAAACCAACGTTCGAATTGGACTGTAAAGTTTGAACGACCTTCACCAGTCCAACGTTGCCTTTGGCTGTAGAGAAAGCCAGTAGGGATTCGCCTGCGCCGGAATGAAGATCTCATTTATACGACAGTAAGAGACAGACAGCTTACAGTAACCAATGCCGTGAGTGACCCAAGGTGACCAGCTCACATGTGTAATCCATTGGTCACTCAACAGTTCGGTGTGGATGTGTGAGACGGAACCTTCCGAGTCAATGTTTCTGTTAAACCTACACCCAATGAGACTAGTTCTCCAAAAAGACACGCATAGGCGCACCTGAGAAATAAAATAGAACCCGCCCTGTTTCCCATGGCAAGCAGGGACGAATCAAGAACTGGGGTGGGTGTGATCCCATAGTCTGGCTGCTTTGACCAGGCAAGGCCTTGGCTAGGATGTCAGAGAATGACATGATGCATTGAGGAGCTACAGACAGGTCACTTGTGCACGGAGGGTGCTATGAACCAGATCTTCAGATGATCCTGTGTCGAGTAGCAGACCTGTAACGTCTTGAATCTCCACAGAACTCAAGACTCAGCCAAGGAAATATTTTGAAACAGCTCTTACATTCGTCCATTCTCCTTTCAAGTGATTCTTATGAGCCGCCCAAAGAGATACTTCTGCATTCGAATTAAGGGCAGCTATTACACATCTCGAAGGTGCATCTCAGCGGCATGCAAGCCGGGCGATGAGGGAGGGATACGCACCTTCCTCTGGACGTGAGATTATTAGGGGAGCATGTAACAGCGCGAACGGAAAGATCGAGAGACCCAAGAGTAACAGCACCCCAATCTTACCGTCATAGAAAGGCTCAACATGGATTCTCAGGAGCGGCCAAGATGCACTTACCTTGACACATACTCGGCCACAGATGTGTATGTCCACGCGCCAGCTCAATCATCGTCCTGAACCAGCCCAGGGGTCGCTCGCCTTGCTCATCTCCTGGAGATGCCTTGATATCGGGTGGTGTGCTGAAGTTGATTCCTGGGTCTGGTGTCTAAATGCAGTGCTTGTCGCGTTCCAGGCTCAGGGAAGTGCGATAAAATGTTCTTACCATGATATGCACGGCTGCCTTGGTAGTGATGCAAGCCTGGCCATCGTCTGACCACTGCAGACATCTCTCAGAAGGATGCGAAATGACAGTGGGCACTGCTAACGATGTGTAAATCGCCATCGTCGAAACAGGACAAGCCAGAGCAATGATGATGCTTAATCACAACTCGCGATCGCGACCGATCATACAGAACGTCTTGGTTTGATCACTTTGATGATGGTTAGGTAAAACTCTGTCCTCGTCAGCGCTGACAATGGGGAGCTGCATATTTCACGGTGAGCATAAAGGCGCCCGACGTTGTTCCGTTCGACAAAAAAGTGACTGTCTTGTTAAATGAATGTACGTCTTAGTTCTCCTGTATCACTTGGAGAGATGGCTAAATATAATATTACAATACGACCGTCCTCAACCCCCCCGACGGTGCAACATGCCTCGCACACAACGTCGGTAGATGTTACCAATCTGTAGTTTTCGAATTAGCTCTCACTAAGCAGTCAGTGGCTTATTTCTCCAAATCATCGTCCTTAACGCGCTTGTAGTGGGCGCGATCCCGGTTTAATATCCCTTTGATACGACGGAAACCGCCACACCAAGTGCACATCCCCAATGCAACAACCACTGCCACGAAGATAGCTGCATATCCCAGACGCTCCAACGACACAACCAGGTCCTCATCAGCGTCAATTGTAGCGTTGTCTGAAACTGCAGAGGGAACCGGCTCCGTGGGGGTCGTATTCTCGCCATAGGTATCTGCTTGCGACGTGGTTGTGGATTCAGCCTGGGCTGCTGAAGTTATGGAGCTCGCATTTGTGAGTTCGGTGACGAGATCCTGTTGGTAAGCAACAATATTTTATTTGCATTAAGATCTCGGGGGACATAGCGAGCTGAATCATAGCTCAGCGTGTAAGGGTACCTCTTTTCCTTCCTCATCTACAACCGGCTCAACTGGCAACTAGACACGCGAATTGAACATGCCGCACATAACGATGAAAAGTAAAAGAACAGACCTCTCCTGAGTCAGCAATGGTGACATCCTTCAATGGACGATCGTTACTGCCTTTAGGAAAGTCCTCTGAGAAATGGGTGAGAACAATCAAGGTGTAGAAGGATATAGAGCGAACCAATAGCATATACAATATCCATTCCCTCCAAGACCTTTCCGAAGACAACCTGGTTTGACGAACCTGAGATAATGTACTCGTAAAAATGATACTATACTCACGTGTTTACCGTCCAACCAGCTTGTGATAACAGTGCAAATGAACTAGAAAACTACTCAGTAACAGTTATCGAGTGCAACCACTGACATACGAATTGAGATCCTAGATGGGGTACGTTAAGCAGCAGGCTTGATATGAAAAAAACTCGCTCACCGTTAGTGTCCTTGCCTGCATTAGCCATGGAAAGAGTACCAGGTCCGGTATGCTTGAGCTTGAAGTTCTCATCCTTGAAGCGGTCACCATAAATGGACTGAATGGCCCCGGTAAGTGATATTTCCGCAAAGACGAGTTCTAAATTACCTTTCCACCAGTGCCGTCACCGCGGGCTATTGAAGTGAGCATCAAAGCACATTGGATAGTGATGTACACATACTGAAGTCACCGCCCTGAATCCTGAGAGAAGAAGATATTAGCTGAATGACCACTTAACTTAACCAACTCACATGAAGTTCTTGATAACGCGGTGGAACTTGGATCCCTTGTAACCGTAGCCAAGTTCTTTACCGTCCTTGTCAACGCCGCTTGCAAGTGCACGGAAGTTCTCGACTGTCTTAGGAACGGTCTTTGAGATACGTCAGTACAACTGCATATCTCGCGGATGATTAGACCAACGCACTCCACCGTAAAGACCGATGACAACTATTTAATATTTAAGCCTGGTGAACACTGCGTCAATACACGACACTAACCTCGGCCTAGTTCATCGTCGCCATGCTTCATATCGAAGTAGACCTTGTGAGTTATTTTGGGACCCTTGGCAGCATCTGCAGATTGCGCACAGAAGAACGCAGCGACTGAAATCAAAAGAAACGCGAGAGAAACACGACCGAACATTGTGCAAGTGAAAGTTGTGAACACGTCGACTTGGGAATTTAAAATGACTTGCATACGAGTGTGGGAACAACATTCCTTTTCGAATCCTTATTACCACAGCCCAGATTTCTCGTAAGATAATGATAATAACCTACTAACGCAGCTGACACCTGAGGCCTAAGGTCTCTTGGTTCCACATAGGATGTCTGATACCACAAATGAATCGCAGACATTCTCTGCTGAATCGTACTTTGCGACACAGCCGCAACCTCTTTCACTCGCCGCTGACATACAAGGCGTGCACGAGTTCATCCAACGGCAACGACAGGCTAATCGATGCGTTGTGCTTGTAACGGTGAGCATCCTCGAAGTCCTCTCATTATGTATCCTGAACTCCAACTAGAGCGGGGGTACTACCGTACCACTGGAGCTCAATGTGTAAGAAAGAGCTAAACCGCACCCGTTATACAAGATCGCTGAT
>PVYJ01006572.1:26507-40313 GCA_002995095.1 Rhizopogon sp. AM-2018a | reverse complement strand
CAGAATAGTGGTGTAGTTTCTCCCCTCCAAACTCACTCCCGGTCCAATCATTCACTTCGGCTCGTACCGCTACACAAAATGTAGCATCCTTATAAATGCCAGAGATGATGGTTTAAACGTTTACTGTGCACTTGGTTCGATGCTCGTTTTCGAAGCAGTTTATCATGTATGGGTCAAGATGAAAAGGCATGCGAATGTGGGAACGATATTCCTTTTTTGCTCTATGATACTTCTCTCGGAGAGGATGGAAATTTAGGCATCATACAAGATTCATATTCATTGCTGATCAACGCCGCAGTGGAAATGGACGATGGACTTGTCCTAAACATCGCAGAAGATGCATCTACGGGACCTACAAAGACTTCATCGAAAAAGTCTGGTCGTTGGACGGACAGGTGAGCAAAAACCCGCTTTTACATGTATGGCTGATCATCGTAGCCCAGATTGAAGGCCAAACGAGTCCAGAAACGAAAGAACGTAAAATCGGACCAGCCAACCCTTCAGGCTGCACATGGTTCCGGCAGTGATGATGATGACCATCCCCCTCGTCCCGCGAAGCGGATGCGACATGATAAGTCCCTTCTGCACAATACTTCCACGGCAGCTCCTGCAGCAGACCGTTCCGCACCTCCACCCAAGCCTCAGACCCAGATTATCTCCTCTCTATTCTCATACAACCCTAAAGTCGAAATGCTTACACCTTCCGTCATCCGAAAAACACCCCTTGAACCAAGCAATGCACCATTAACTGGCTCAGCTACATTTGCAGACTTGGGTCTTCACCCTCTCCTTGCCGCTCACATACAGTCCAAGATGGGTATAACTAAACCGACGTCTATTCAACGCGCAGCCCTTCCTATTTTTACGAGCCCTTCTTCTGAGGACATAAATGCACGAGATGTATTCATACAATCGCAAACTGGCTCCGGAAAGACCATGTCATTCCTCCTACCTATCATACAGGATCTTCTCCCCCTCAGCACACTCTCCTACATCGACCGCTCTATAGGAACACTCGCTATCATTATTGCGCCTACTCGTGAGTTGGCAAAGCAGATCTCAGACGTCCTGGAGGCGCTCTTACAACTTAAGCTGCGCCCAGAAGGCGAACAGGAGGATGCAGAGGGTTCATCACGATATACCCGATGGTTAGTTTCCGGCTTGCTAAGCGGAGGCGCAACCCGCACACATGAGAAGGCGCGTCTAAGGAAAGGTATACCCATTCTTGTCTCGACACCAGGTCGGCTACTAGATCATCTGCAAAATACATCTTCTTTCAATGTTGGAAAATGCAGATGGCTGGTTCTGGACGAAGCGGACCGCTTGATGGAGCTTGGTTTCGAAGACACTATTAAAGGGATCGTACAGGGTCTGGATGGGAGGAGGAGGCTTGCGTTCCAAGCGATCCAGGAAGGTAAGAGCTTGGAAGTTGGAGGATGGAATTGGGATCGGCAGAGACGGACAATCCTTTGTTCAGCTACTATCCGTGAAGATGTGCAGAAACTGGCAGGCACCACTCTAATACGACCGCTGGTAATCAAAGCCCTAGACAAAGAGAACCCGGAGCATTCACCTTCCAACCTTGAAAACGAGTCATTCACCGGAACATCTACCGAGAAATTCACCCCACCGTCACAACTCTCGCAGAAACATGTAATTGTTCCCCTCAAGATGCGTCTTGTAGCACTAGTTGCGCTTCTTCGGTCATTGCTCGCGCAGGCACAGGGACAAAAAGGGTCGAAAATCATTGTATTCCTCAGTTGTACGGATTCAGTGGATTTTCATTGGCACTTGCTAGGCGATTCATCGATGGACAATGAAAAGGTTGAACATGCCAAGTCTGACGAAGACGGGAGCGGTGACGAAGATAGCCAGGCCGATGAGTCTACTCAACAGGAGAAACATCCAGGCGAGAACAAAATCGCTGCGCACTCCCCGCTTCTTCCAGGCGCTGCAATTTTCCGTCTTCACGGCTCGCTACCCACACCCCTTCGTCTTGCCTCATTGCGCGGGTTCTCGGCTACTCCTTCCTCAAAATCTAAGCAACCCGCTTCCACATCCTCCATTCTCTTATGTACATCTGTGGCATCTCGTGGTCTCGATCTACCCCTGGTTCGCGCAGTCATACAATACGACCTGCCGACCGAAAGTGGTGCGACCGAATACGTGCATAGAGTGGGACGGACAGCACGTGCAGGAAAGGGTGGCGAAGCTTGGAGTATCGTTGCGCCCAGCGAATCTGAATGGGTGAAATGGGTGGAGGGGAAGATGCGCGGCGATATGGCGGGCGAAGAGTCCGGTAGTGATAAAGTCAACATCACTCTGGAAGGCAGAAGCATCGAGAGCGTGTTGGCGAAGGGTTTTGGTGGCAAGGGCACCGAATACGAGGGACGTGCGACAGAAGTGCAACTTTCCTTTGAACGGTGGGTCCTGCGGCGCAAAGAGGTAAGGAATATTAATTTATAGTAGAGAATTTGCGCGTGTGTTGACTCATCTTGGTAGAACGCTGATCTCGCTCGGAGAGCATTCACCTCGCACATGAGAGCATATGCGACCCACCCCTCGAACGAGAAACATATTTTCCACGTCCGACACCTTCACATCGGACACCTGGCAAAAGCATTCGCCCTGCGTGAAGCACCGAAGACAATATCTGATGGGAAGAAAAAAATCGCCAGTGCATCCAAAGGTCACGGCGCACGTCCTGCTAAATCGACAAAGCCACATGATGGCGGTGGTGCGGAGCAAAGGATGCAAGATATTGTCCGTGCGCAGGGTCGACTGTCAAAGAAGGGTGGCAAGATGATTAGCAGTGGGACCGACGAGTTTCAGGTTACATCAGGCGCTGCCTTGGAGTCACTTGTCAATGGCTATCGGTTGTAGTCAGGACTTTCAGTTACTCCTCTTCAGTAGGATGTACTACTCAGTACTTGCGACGCTCGTATGTATCCCTGTTTATTCTTTCTCTATTTAGTCTATGAAAGCTATTGTCCATTGTAACTCTATGAGTCAACAGCTTGCTAAAGTTTCTAACAAGACCGAACTTTCACCACAATTTTCAGTCGCCCAATGGCAGCGTAACGAGTAAGATGTAATAAAGTTCAGTGTATTGCACGTTCAGTAGATATGTCACGGTTTAGCTCCGCTCGCACCGGCCACACGTCACCCATACGATAGCTAACCATGGAGAGTGGCAAGCTTCCTAAGAATCTTTAGGAATTTTGCTCCACGGGCACGCCCTGTCCTCCCGATGAGTGGATGTACAAACTGTGGGGGGAAAAGCGTAGCACGAAGGGAACAGTGATATCACTTCTCGTGCTGTTGTGCGGGGTAGGCCTCCTATAAGTCTGAACATCCCCTCCAGTTGCTAGGTGATGGAGAAGTGCCATGAGGTCGAGTTTGATCATTTTCAGATCTCCGACTCGGACGTTTACGTTAGAGACAGCTTTCTTTACATTTCTGGGCTCATGATTGCGTTTTATCGGGAGGCCAACCCCTTTGTAGGGTTCAAGCGCACACAGGGGCTTCAGATCAGCTTCCCTTTCTAACAAGGCCAAACAATCCGTCGGGCCCGAGTTTATCATAACTCAGGAACTTTAAACCGTCCGGTCCAAGCCATGGATTACGTGGAACAGCCAAATAGCAATCTGGTGCGTGACTCAATCTATGCTAGTTGATTCAACGCTGACAATGTCCGACCTACAGGTCTGTTGTATCTGCCAGTAAGCTTAGCACTTCCTACCGTTCTTCTATTAATCATACCACCATCCAGCGCTCCGTTTACAAATCCAACAACCGCTCGGACATGCATGCACACATTCTGTTACGACTGCATAACAGTAGCGGTGCAGCATTCCCCTCAATGTCCCATTGACCGGTCTTCGCTTTCACTCGACGATCTATCGCCGGCGAATCCAATCGTGAAGCACGTGAGTGAAATAGTCACGACATGGGGATTCCCCCTGATATACTCCGCCTCAGCTCGTGGACGAACTCGTCATAGAATGCCCCAACCGAGTTTCGGGATGCACGCAGACGTTCCAGAGGCAATTGTTATCCATTCACATCAAAGACGCATGCCAATACGTCGAGATCCCGTGTTCTGAAGTACAGTGCGACAAGTTGATCCTTCGCAAGGATGTCGGTAAGCACAAAGACGCTTGTGTGTACCGCTCGACCCAGTGCGACGGCTGTGGCGTGACCATCAAGTACAGCGATCTCAGCGTATGAACGTCCATGATGATTCATCCACACTCTGCTGACAGAACGTCGGGTAGACTCACAATTCGGAGTGTTCTTCCAAGTCTGCGACTTGCAGTTTCTGTTCCGAGGAGTTCCCGAGGTCGCAGTCGCAAACGCACGCAGCGTCTTGTCTAGATTATGAAATTTCATGCCCGCATGCTAATAACGGCTGTCTCTGGATTGGCCCCCGGCATCAATCTGATGAACATGCCCGCTCCTGCCCATACGAAGCCATCAAAGAATTCTTCTCTATCAACAGCGCTCAAATAACAGCGCTGAGCGCGGAGAACGCCACTCTCAAGCAGAAAAACCAGGCACTTGACTCCGTCGTCCAGACGATGCGGATGGAGGTTCAGGCAATTCGGCGCGTCCTTGGTCCATGGTACAGATCAGATATCCAGGATCAAACCCCACCCGTCCCTACTCCATCCATCATCAACGCCTTTGATCAACTCGCACTTTCGGCTACCGCCGGTCCTTCTTCCTCTAGAAGCACATCACACATCATCCTTCCCTCCGCAGATCAAGGAGAACTCGTGTTCCCTGAAGTCGACGCACTCGCACCCTACTTCCCACTTCCCCCCGAAAACACATATCCGGAGTCACACCACTATCCCCGATCGCGCCCGTCCTTCAGCGGGATGGCAGATCCCCATCCCCATCCCCAAATATCGCAAAGGGCGTTGCCCTTAACCCCAGTCGCACCTCTAAATCTCAGCACCTCCCTCGAAGGCTCGCTCAGCGGCCTGCGCGACTCCATAGCCGCCGTATCCACATCCGTCGACTCCCTAGCGCGCCGTAACGACATCGCGCTTACGAACGAGAGCATGCGCGTCAACGAGGAGCTCGGCTCGCTCAAATATGCCGTTCACGGCATACGACTCCAAGTGCGTCCCGTCTTTGTCCTTTGTCCTTTGTCTGTGTATTTAAACCTGTCATATCCTATCTTATCGCACCCTGTCATGCATCGTGGGCTGACGAATTTGTCTTGGCACCAACCAGCTTCACCGTTTGATGATGGACAGAAATGCACAGGTGACAGGGCGGGCAGGGGAGCCGTTTTCACCTCTCCTCGGTCAGCCGATCTTCCACCCGCCAATGATGGCACCTCCCTTCCCTGGCACGCCTGGAACGAAACTCTGAGTCTGAGTCGGGTAGTTCAGGTCTAGTTTGTTGGTCCGGTTCTCTCATGTTATCTCTGTCGTACTATATTGGTTATCTAGGGGCTTACTCCGTTTGGTATAGCTTTTTTCTCCAATCAGACCCTAGAAACCTAATATCTCGACGAGAAGAAAACGTAACTTGGCTGCCAGTCGCCCCACACAATGAGACGGCCCGCTCGAGTTTACAAAAAAATGCATTATAAACTAGGTACAATTATCATAACAAGAGAGCGTGCACCTAGAAAAGGTTCGCCCACGACAAAAATATGACGGGATAAAGATGGTGGTATTGAGTGAGGGAAAAGAGAAAGAGAAATAAATCTTGACGAGATGATGACGAACAGGAATCGCGAGACCACGATAACGATGAGCAGCATGTAAGACTAGGACGCGGGGCAACGAACGGACGAAACAAAACGAACGAGTGAGTGAATGAGCGAGCGAATGACGGCCGTAAATAAATACAAGTTGAAACGACGACGAGAATAACTGTATAAGAAAAAAGAAAGGGAAGGAAACGAAAGGACAGAAAGAAAAAAAAGCGACAAAATTAATTTGCAAGCAAGCCAATGAGTGACCATGGTAATAATAGCAGCGAGCAAGAGACAGTAGATTATGGTACATGCAGTCAAACTCCAGACGGACGGACGGGAGAGTGGGTATATCATCAGGCTTAGTTGTACGTGTTGAACTGCTCCCGGCCGTTTGCAGGCGACGTAGCGAACGAGTAATCAGCCGAGGGTTGTGCATAGGAGCTCGCAGACGGCGCAAAGTTCCCCTCTGGTGGGTATTGTATCCCCGGTTGGGTATACGAGGTATCAGTGGGAGAAAACGTGCCGTCACGGGAGAACGGCCCAGAGGATGCGTAGTTGCCGGTATGAGAATATCCACTTGACTTGGGAGCAAAGTGGTATGCATTTGGCGGAGGCGTCGTGTCTATGGGAGGTGGATACGAAGAGGCGTGGTTATGCTCGAGATGACTGTGCGGTATTCCTTCTTGAATGGTGGGTATACTGGGCCGACGACTCGCTGGTGCAGGCTCCGTGGGGCTTAGATAGGTATTAGAGTTAGGCTCAGGTGGGACCTGGAGCATGTCAACATTTAATCAAAAATCGTTCAAAACACACATACAGAATTATAGCCAAACGGATGTTCGCTCGTTCGCAAACCAAAAGAGCCAGGATCCTTGCCATGTGCGATGTGGGGACTTCCCACGGGTGAAACAGTAGAAGCAGGCGATGAATATCCACGTTCCTGTGACAAAAGATGCTCGCGGTGCGGGTAGGCTAATGACGACGAGGCAGCTTTCAAGTGAGCCTCGTTGATCGAGCCCTGACTAGACCGCATGTTCAGACTAGACATGCGCGTCTCGAGGAGAGAGTTTGATGCACTGTGACACGTAACACATTAAGGGACGAGAAAAGATGATGAACACGCGGCGCACCAAGACCCTCTCCTAGCATTCGGATCGAACGCCATATGATCGACACCAACACAACTACTGACGTCCGAGTAAATGGCACTTGTGGCGCTTGTGTCGCTCCCACATGCACTCGCAATGGAGCCGAATCTAGATAGTCCAATGGAGCTGGCCGAGTCCTCCGTATCCTGGTCTGTCTCATTACGAGGAAACGCCCATGTGTGCAGGTTAGGCGAATCCGCGTCCGGGGAGGCATTCGAGGGTGACCCGGATGAGGGAGCGCCAAACTGGAAATCGGGCTTGGGCAGGGGTCCAGGGATAGGAGAGGAAAGTATTCTTGAGCTGGCTGCAAAGCGGTGGTCGTGCCGGTGGGGCATGTGGGAAGATGAAGGGACTTCTTGTACGTGGGGGAATGGAGAGCGTATGGGAGCGAATACATGTGGCTCTGATGCTCGGTGAGCGAGGGGAGGGCGAGGGTAAGGGTTGTAGGAAGAGGATGAGGAGCCGTAACTTGTGGTTCGCATGCCTGGGGTAGACAGGCCGGAAGGTTGCCGGGACATGGACTGTCCCGACCCTGCAGGTGAGAGGGGGGACCTGAGGAAGATGGCGTCATTCTTTTCCTTTGCGACGCGTGCGAAGGGATGATGGACAAGCCTAAGGAAACCGACGTCCATGGACTTGCGCCTGTCTGGGAAGTGGGTAGGAGGGTGATTATGGTCTGGACTGGGAATGGACATTGTGATTGGGAGGGAACCTCTACGAGAGTTTAGAAGGTCGTTGTTATCCTGCCAAGTGACTTGAAGGGGTGAAGGACGGAGATGAGGAGAAGATTGGGGAGGAGTGGACGGGTTACTGTGCCATGGAAGTGGAGGAGGCTGCGGAAGACGAGATAAGTTCGTAAGAGGACTTGAATGTAGAGATGATCGCTCCACTAAGTGTGGTTCTGGCGAGGGAGGGTCATCATCTTCTGCAGGGTGCGTGGGTTTTTCCGTGGGTGTAGAAGAATTGGACGAGTCGTTGGGGGAAGATTGCCTGGGAGACTGTGATTTTTGAGGAGAGTGGGTGGAAGAAGTGGGAGGAGGGTCCTGGACTCGTTTGCGGAGAGCTTTGTCCTTTGCACGTCTAGATAGAAAGAAATAAGAAAAGTAAAGAGAAGGTGTAAAGAGAAGCGATATACCTGTTTTGAAACCAGACCTGGGGTTGTTGACACGCGAGGTTGATCGTCAGGACGCGACGTGAAATGAAGGTTTTAACAACGCACCTGCACTGCACGGGGAAGCATATCAAGTTCAGCAGCCAACTTTTTACGAAGAGCGGCATTGGGCTTTGTGTCTTTCTTGAAGACATCCTCTAGGACTTTGAGCTGAGTGCGAGAAGTACGTTTTCTGTGCTTGACCTCGTTTGGAATATAAGGGAAAAAAGTTCTAAAGTCGACTGAAGTTGGGTCTACTCCTGGTGGAAGTAAAGAAGGGATACAAGTTGAAGTGAATCTCGAATGGTGTTGGTCCATCTGAGGAGGATGGTCGTGGTCGTTGAGGATGAGATGGACTGGAGGGTTTTGAGTTGTGTGGGAGGTATTAAAACGAACGTGAGGCTTCTTGGCTGCCATGCCAGGGTCCATGTATTCCATATATTCGCTTGTCGATCTGGTTTATCCCATAACACGAGACGGTCGAATGGTTCAAACTGAAACTCTACTACTTAGCGCCCAACTCGTCCTCCTCGATTATCTCAACAATCCTCCGTAACAACATGATGCAACATGATGCAGATCTCTCTTCCTCGCCTGCCCTTCGGGACTAGACCCTGACCGTCACTCGGAGCCGTCCAATCAGCATCCATACCGTCCACCATTACCAATCTCATTATATATGGGTAATCAATCCCCTACTACCAAATCACAATACGTAGTGTTAAAAGGCATAATAAAATGTAACAAATATCATGTGCGTGGTATATCAATGTGGATGCATGACGTGACGTGTCGAGGTCGATGATGAGTGTGGCCTAAAGCAAGATTGGAAGGGCAAACAGTGTCCCAAAGAAAAACATACAACCAGAAAAAAAAAACATACAAACAAGAAAAAAAATGCACATTTTCGTTTTTTTGTCTCTTCATGGGCTGAGGTCCATAGCATCGCAGTCGTGGTTCGTCGTCACTGACCGTCCAAGAATATCCTCCAAGAACGTGCTCGGCACCCCTGCAAGCGGGGACGCAGCGAACACCGACCTACCCTCCCGCTTGCATTCTTCATACGTGCGTTCCATCGCTGCACTCGCCCTGCTCACAACAGGGTGTCCGCAAACGGCCTCCACGTCGATTCGTCTAGCAGGATCCATCCGCATCATACTCTTAATCAACCCAAACAGCTCAGGACTCCCATCCAGGTCCATCTGGCTGAAATCCTCTTGACGTAGCCGATGCCACCCATCTCCCCTGCAAATTCAAACCAAAAGTTTTTAAAAAAGTCTCATCCCAAAATAAGCACATTGTCACCCACTGATCAGGCACGACAATATTGGTCGCTGTTTCTAGCATCGTCATCCCAAGACTGCACAAAAAATATATCAGGGTCACCCACACATACATCCATGGGACAACACACCTGAAGATATCGGCAGCCTTGCCGTACTTGCCCTGTAGTAGTTCACGCGCGAGGTACAATTTGTCTCCCTCACGCTCAAACGCGCCCCCAGGACGAGGCCACACAGACGCCATCCCAAAATCTCCAATCTTGAATCGCCCTTCCCGCGTGAGGAAGATATTCGCGGGCTTCAGATCAAGGTGAATGATCCCTGCTTCATGGATAAAGCGCAGACCCTGCAGGCACGAACTTGTCAGTTATCATTCTCCAAACTAAGTCATGTCAAGCAAAGCGGAAGCGAAGAGGCGAAGAGTGGGACAATTTCATTGGTCGAGGGAGAAATAGGCATAACGGAAGCGAGATGCCAGAAAAAACTTTTTCCCATCCTCTAGACTGGCCAGGTACTCACATTACTCAGGTCCACCATAATCTTCCACACCCGCGCCTCATCCAGGCGCGGGAATGTCCGCCCATACTCCCACAAGAACCTCGCGAAATTACCCAGTTCGCAGAGCTCCGTGCGTATGAACAGCGCGTCGTCCTGCTCCCAACTATCCACATACGTGAGTGCGTTAGGGTGCGCGCCACGCGCCGACAACTGCGCCAATATATCCACTTCTTCCCGCAGGCGCAGCCTATCATTGGTTATCAGATAAGGGTCAACGGATCCCGAATAAGTAACCCACCGATGCCGAGGACCCTCGAATGGTTTTGAGCGCTTGACAGCCCATACCGTGTCCTGCAGCCCGCGCCCGAGCTTAGCGCGCACTTTCATTACTTTCCCAAACTCCCCACTCCCCACTTGCTCGACCTCAACAAACTCCTTCTCAAAACGCCCTGCATCAGAGACATTCCTCACATGCTCTACAGTAGACGTCTTCCGTGTTCGTGGTCCAAGCGGCGAGTGTGAATGAGTGGCGGTCGGTTTCGGAGGCAGATGCCGCGCGATCGTCGGTGAGTTTAGTGAGATCGTAGAGCTATTTGAGCTCGAGCGTGAGCTAGCACTCTCCACGGTTAACGTGCGAGTAGCGGGCATAGGCCAATCTACACCATAAAATAAAATGAGATGACATCACAATGAACGCGAAGTCTGACGCACCTTTGAGGTTGATGTTCCGCCGTGTCGGCGTGCCGCCCACACTTTCCCCACTCGAGAACGCTCCACTGCTGCTTCGGCGCATAAGCCATCTTCCAGCTGGACGCCCAAGCCCAAGTCCCTTATACTGCTTCCTCGAACTGGGGCTCGTAGCGTCCTCATCCTCTTCTGTATCTGATCCACCACCCTTGCTCGTCCCAGAACTACCCTTCCCAAGCGGGGGAAACGCAGCAGGCAAACTCTTCCGTGGCTTCTTCTTGCTCTCCTTTGCCCCGTCTGCACCATCAAATGAAAACCCAATCTTCGACGCAACAGCGCTCTGCCACGGCCGCCCACCATCAAGCCCAAAGTGGCTCTTGAGCTTCTTCACGGGTGTCCCGGGCGGCTTCTTGCTCTCAGCAGCGCAAGGCTTCCCACATGCCTCAAGGGTGCGCAGGATGAATGCGTCGACATCATCCTCATCATGCTGGAAATACTGGTGTAAATGAGATTGAGTGAACGAATGCAGGTGTGCATCATCAACGCCCGAGATCCGTGGCCAGCCTGACTGTAACCCAGGCGCGATCCCAGGCGTCATCAAATCATCTGCATTGTCATTATCAGAGTAAAGTGAGCTCGAACTCGTGCTTAGCGTTGAATTCTGCGCGGGGATCGACTCGTCGTCACTCAGGACGACACCTGAGTCGCGGGGTTTGTATTTGGAGGGCAATAGCCCTTCCTTGCCTTTGTGCGACCTTGGAGAAGGTGTACCCTGCGTAACACTGAACACGAACGACGTTTCGGGTGGGCCATCAAAGAACATATCCTCGTCATCCGAATAGACCGTCCCGGGACCATCATTCAGAGGCGACGTTTGTGGCGAGGGTGTGTCCAACCCCGACCGCATCATCCATGGCATTGGGGCACCTGAGAGGCCACCCGTGCCCGGACCTGCATAGCTATGCCGGTTAGACGTGGTCAGTTGAGACTGATGACGCAAATCAAGGTTAGACGCGACAGTGGAATTGGTCCGCGTGCGTGGACGCTGCGCAGTTTGAGGAATGGAAGGCCCGAAGAATAAAGATGCCGAACTATTGGAAGCGAGCCGGTTAAACGGTCGGGCGCGAGGTTGAGAATGGGGGCTTGGACGGGAGGGAGGGTTCGGGAGGAAAGGGTTGGGGCCACTAGAACCTGTAACTCGTCTGCGTGGCACGGGTGAAGCCGGACCAACGAAGGAAGTAGGTCGATTGCGGTCACGAGACACAGAAGGGAATGCTACTGGAACAGCTAGTGGCTTTGTACTTGAGCCTTCAGCCTAGCGCAAGGTCATTAGCACACCGAAAATATTTCAGGGATGCGTTGCTTTCTTACCTTGGGTGATGGTGTGTGCCTCACACTCTCGAGCAGCTCAAGGGAGACGGGTCGTGAACGTGCCCGACGCTTGATAATGTGCCCTCCTGGAGAGATAGCTTCAGTGACCTCGTCTTGTGGGCTACCTTTCTGTGGCAATGGCGCAACATTGAGAAAGAAAGGTTTCTTCGGACTGATAGACTGTGATCTGGACTTGCGGAGCACGGGTAACATTTGTACAAGTTCCTCATCGGAGTCCTGATGTTCTACAAGACCCCAATCCTCATCTGAGTCAGCCATATCACGAATACGCAAACGCTTCATTGTCTCCGTCTGTCCCTTGACAAAGGCATCCGCTTCGGCCTTACTCTTAGGTTGTGGAGTAAAGCGGGGTGCTGGCAGGGGAGCAAGGCGGTGAAAAGCGATACCAGAGGAGGGGTCAGGTTTGGGTGCAGATATGTTGAGAGGTGTGCACGTGGCAGATGGGGCAGGGCGTAAAGGCGTGGAGAAGTCGCCTCCACTAGATTGTGCTGATTTTCGCTTCGTGCCCACGCCTACGCGATGCGCCGGCTGTGTATTTAGTCGCTTAGCAGTAAGTACGCTACGATGTGAATCCTTGATTGGCGTGTGCAATGGCCGGTCGGACGTGGGAGGGAAGAAACGGGAAGGCACTGCGGAGGACGAGGAGAGGAAAAGAGCTGCTTCGTCATCGTCTTCGGTGACTGCCGGTTTTGAGAAGCGATGAGAGTATAGACGGTGCACTGGAGGGGGAGATTTGAATGGAGATTGCAAGAAGATATCGCTGTCGTCGTTTTGCTCATCTCCTTCCTGCTTCATGTTTGCTGGGAATAATAGCCGTCGTCTAAGGGGAGACGGGGTTAACATTGGAGAATGACGTTCTGATGATACCCTGGGGGCATCGAGCTTTGGAGGAGTTTGATAATGGGCTGCACGGCAGCTTGGGGATATGGGCGACAAGCTCTGATCGCGTGTTCTGGTTCTGGATTTTGCTTTTACAGAAGTTATGTACTGCGGGACAGGCGTCGAGACCAGCGCCGTCATGGTTGTCGTTGGTCGTCGTCGCTGTCGTCGGCGTTGTGGGGAGAACAAAGGTTGATGTTGAGGGGAAAGCAATTTACAGCAAAAGTCAGTTTAAGGGCCACTTGCCTGATCGTGGGAATATAGACACCTCATACTCAACAAGGTCATGTGATCGCGTATTTTTGTATCCACGGGATCTTTTTTTTTCTCCTATTTGGTTTTGTTATGTATGGGAGGTTCTAGTTGAATAACGTTGATCGTCAACGGCGACTCAACGCGTCACGTTAACGTTGATCAATTATTATCAATATCTCCGCCATCGTTACACGAGGCTCCGGAGCCCCGACGAAGTTCTTTCTCAACCGTTGCGGATACGCACTCTAAATCTGTCTGGTTTGCCATGACGATTATCCTCACAAAAGGTTGGCTGGTGTGCTTTTTTGTGGTGTCCACTGTCTGACTCATTGTCCATTAAGAGCGAACAATGCCTGCAAGGATGCCAACTGTGTCAACTATTTTCAAAATCTCGGAGCAGGGGCGCTCGAGGTACCCAGGCCAAGTCCCCCCCAAGGGCCAAGTGGCGGAAATTAAATCTACTCATGAAGCACCCTCCTAATTTCTCGCGCGTCTTCGCCATTCTATCATCCCCGTTCGGCTCTTAGGAATTTAAGTCGTGTTGTTCCCGACACAATGAAATCTTGTACTGCTTCTTACAGCGTACCACCACTCCTTGACACAGCGAGTTTGAATTGACCTCCCACATAATGCACAACTCGAAATTTAATGCGGTAATATACCAAGATTACAAAAAGTACTCTAAACATCCTAAGTATAATAAACTCAATAAAATGTGATGTGATGTTGTAGTGCCAGATTCACGGTGTGTCAAGGAGTTGGTGGAGTCTGCACAATTATACAGGTCTGCACGGT
>PVYJ01006572.1:15388-26497 GCA_002995095.1 Rhizopogon sp. AM-2018a | reverse complement strand
TTTCTTTTTACAACACAACACATTCAGAATGACCAGAATTTATTGGGGATCTAACTTAGTGCTATTTAGAGCACTATCAGATCAAGAATGAGTTATAACTGGTGTCAATTGAAGGTGTTATGGAGTGTGTCAAGGAGCGGTGTTACACTGTATGTGCTTGCGCATTGTCTTTTGGTGTTGCAACTTAGAGTGCAACCCTTGGTTCTGTACGTACCCAAATTTTATTTTAAATAACTGTTACTTTGTTTTACTAGCCCACGAAGTCATGCGCTCCCGGACCCAATTCAACGTCTTGTTGGGATTTCGCGGCTGCGCAAACGACGAACGACGAAATAATATAGGCAGGGAACCCTTTGCAATCGTGCAAAGGTTCGCGACTCATAGGTACAACTATATATACGTAGGTAATTCTTATCTTAGCGTAGAATGTAGGAAAATATCACATGCGAAATGCGAAGGACTTCAACAACGCCCGAAATATTCCGATACATCTCGCCTTATATGCATCCGTAACGCGTACCTCTCAACCTTAAGCCCAGACTCGCCAAAATTTCACGTTTAGCAACTGCCAGTGGCTCAACTTTAACTTGTTAACTCTTTAGCGGTCTCCATGGCTCAGGAAGGCCTTTGATAATTTGGCGGACTCATCCCACTTGAGCTTCCTTCGGAGGAAACTAGATGAAGTATCCCCTTGTTTTCCAACCAACAATATGGTATAAGGAATGACTATCTTCATTCGTCTATGGTCTGCCTAGAGGAGACTCCGACTATGTAGGTATAACCGCGCACCAATTATAATATAATTTATCTCAACCTCGTTTGTTGTACTAACATTTCTTTCATGAAGCTTCGAAGAGTCATTGGCCGCAAAAAGTCAAACCCAAAGGCCTGAGGAATGTCTATTTCTTAGTGAAATACTTGCTGCTTGTGTAATGCTCAACTCAGCGCTCAGGCCACGAAACCGGTAGTCACGGCCGCGGCTCGGCAGCGGCGATTTTCCGGCGGCTTCAACATTTTTGGTAAATAAGATGACGCATGCATGTGACGACGCAATCACGACGTGACTTGATCGTATCGATAGATAGTTGCTCCCACTGAGATTTCGAATTCTAACGGACCTACGTAGTCTACGACAGTACTGGAGTCGCCGTGAACGCCCGAATCTCCGTGAACGCACTACTGAGCGTTGCTACCAGTCCAATTCCAATTAGTCTTACCACTCTCAGCTTTAGAGAACGCCATGGATATCTCGTGAGTCACATTTCAGTCCACCAATCTCATACTATCCTTAAATCTTTGAAAACCAGCTCAATCCTCCAGGGCGGATACCAACACCCCCTGTCACGCTCCTGGCAGGGCCGCAGGCAGCTCACAAAGTCCATGTTCATGTACCCCATCTTTATCACTGATGACCCAGAAGCCAGTGTTGTGATCCCTACCCTGCCCGGTCAGCGTCGGTGGGGTGTCAACAAGCTCGAGTCATTCATTGGCCCATTGGTGCGGAAAGGACTTAAAAGTGTCATCCTCTTTGGCGTGCCTTTTAATTGCGAGAAGGTGGGCACCCACCTAATACAATTGCGCTACGGGCTTAAACAGATTATCCAGGACGGTTGCGGCACCCCAGCAGACGACCCATGTGGGCCCGTCATACAAGCTATCAAAAAACTCAGGGTTTTATTCCCATCACTGTACATCGCTTGTGATGTTTGTTTATGTGAATATACCTCACACGGACACTGTGGTCTCCTGAACGATGACGGCACCATCAACACCCAGCCCTCCGTCCAGCGCCTTGCAGAAGTGGCCGTCAACTATGCCAAGGCTGGTGCGCATTGCGTCGCGCCCAGCGACATGATGGACGGGCGCGTCAAGGCGATAAAGCGGGCACTGATCGATGCTAACCTGGGCAGCAAGTGCACACTTATGAGCTATTCTGCCAAGTTCGCGAGCGCATTGTACGGCCCTTTCCGCGATGCCGCTGGAAGCGCGCCATCGTTCGGCGACCGCAAGTGCTATCAGCTCCCTCCTACTGCTAGGGGACTTGCAAGGCGCGCGATAGTGGGTCCCGTTGCCTATACCTTGCCTAGTGAGCGACTTATTGTATTTTAGCAACGGGATATCGTGGAAGGCGCAGACATCATCATGGTAAAACCTGCGCTTCCTTACCTTGATATTATCTCGGATGCGGCAGGACTCGCACCTGACCATCCGCTGGCTTGCTACCAAGTTAGTGGCGAATTTGCGATGGTTCATGCTGGCGCTGCTGCGGGTGTCTACGATCTCAAAATCATGGCATTTGAGACCACGGAGAGCATGGTCCGAGCAGGTGAGTAGATCATAATTGGCATTCTAGTTCTCGTTAATATGACGTCAAACAGGAGCTACCCTAATCCTATCTTACTTCACCCCGGACTTTTTGGATTGGTTAGAAGCATAACAGCGGTAAAATTACATTCCCTTGTATCACTCATCCTGGGTAGAGGCTGTGAAACAGGGGCCAAAGCATTCTATCTATTCCCGACTAACACTATGACTAAATGTTGTAGACCCTTGCAAATTGCTAGCGTTGTTGTACTTTTCCATTTACGTAGCTGCCGCTGATAGTATCGTTTTAGGGCCATTGGCTCGGAAGCCTGGTTACTTTCCTCAATATCAAAATATGCTTCTCTTCTGCAATTTCATCCTGCGGAACATGTATATCTCAAGGACGAGAAATCAATGTACCGAAAGGGTCAATGCGGGATTAAAATACCAATACCTTTACTCTAGCATCACTCTCGCTGTTCATCATGATCTCTTAGAACGCCTGAGCCAAACATGCTCCGCCACCTGGAAACAAGGAGGACACCGGTTCACGATTAATGCTGTGACCGGCCACTGGGGAGTCTCGCTGGGGTCTCCATGTTCCCAGTTTCTGGTTTCTCCCCCAACCCCGCAACTGAGGACAAGGAACCGTTCCAACGTACCCAAAAGAGTAGTACTCAGAAAGCCAAAATACGTGGCCGACGAGACTCGGGTACGTTACTGTACGTCATCGATGTGAACAGGATCATAAGGACCTTGTACCTTATGTCCGGAGTGCGAATACAATGTGGTTGCCACGTAACTCAAACTTCAATACACTAAACCTACCTGGCATGATTTGGAACCGTCCATCTAGAAGACTGAGTCCTAGTATCCAAGTTGAACTGGGTCACAACCTCGAGGGTCACTAAGCATCCATATCTTTCAAGTTAGAACAGATCTCCGAGCGCTCCAGCGAGCGTTCCACTGTAGGTCCCTAAGTGCAATTTCCTCTTCTCACACGGTAACTGTAGCGCACTACGAAGATCATCCAGAAGAACTTCCGCTTACTTATTGTTCGAGTCAAGAACAGATCTTCCTAATTTCACTTGTGATGAGCTTCAACTCTATCTCCACTCCCGGGTCTTGTCCCATATTAGTACAGACAAACGATGGCATCATGTCCCGCCCGTCGACGATACCCACGTCATCAACCAGCGCGTGGCCGTGCCGCCATAGTGCGAATGTAGAAGAGTACGGTGCATGTACACAGAATCACTCATATTGCTGGCAGCTGTTTTTTTTTGTGCATTTCTGTCACCGTTTCATAGTACGTGGCTGTCGCCGAGAGAGTGTCCGGGTCATTTATCTTTCTTGCTTTGCCACATCGCTCTGCCACGCGGGACAGCATAGTATGTCATCGATAAGGGGGATGCTCCAGGCGTCGAGAATTGGGTTTCACACTTTTTCAGCATTGTGATTGACTTGCAAGGTTTTTAAAGAAGAGTCCTATAATATCGACAGGTTAACATCGAAATTCGGACATTGTAAGTAGTTTTTACAACGTCATTTATTGAAATTCACGGACATGCCAGCCAAGGCTGAATTCCTATAATCCGATTGCAAAACAGCACGCACATTGCATTCACATGTTCCACGCCATCAGCGTTCCTGCTCTGCGATTGCCCGCTTTTGATGAGAGTCGTATTTCTGTATCATATTGCGCGCGCCCCTAATATCCCGTAGGCAGACCCTAAGAGAATGAAGATAGTCGTTCCTTCTGTATTAGGTGCCCGGACTTTGGCGACCACTGCCAGGATGGCTACCATATCATCGACGTGGGGTTCGCAGAAAAACGAAACTCTTCTATACCAATCCCCCACGATGACGTGTCCGGCTGTGGTCAAAATTACCCGAGATCGGATATTTGTTGGTCTGATGTGTCTTCACCCGTGACACATTTGCATAGTACGACGAGGAAAACAGGTTACCTTCCATTGCATTTGGACCCGGTCCGACTAAACCACTTCTAGACGTAGCATATCAAACGCTCTTGCATCCCTGCGAGAAAGTAATGCACTGTAGTTCGCCTTGGGTTTCTTTTGTCGCAATCCGGAATTCAGATGCTATAAAATGACACTCCAGAAATCTTAGTAGCCTCAAGTCCTCTTGAGATCTTCTTCCGACACACAGACCAGTATCTTCATCATGGCATCATATGAAGCCCATTCAACACGCATATACGATGTCATTGGCATCGGATTCGGCCCTGCAAACCTTGCTATTGCTGGAGCGCTGCTTGAGCAACCCAGAGAGGTAAAGCAACATGATACACTACACAGTGGAACTCACCAGTCTCTCAGACTTGCTCGATATCCGTGGACAAGTCCCTCTTCATTGAGCGACAGCTCGAATTCCGATGGCACCCAGGCATGCTCCTCCCGGGGGCGCGCATGCAGATCAGGCAAGTGCAATTGCATGCTGACTATAGTGTTAAAATTGAAAGGAAGGTAAAGTTTCCTAAAGGATTTAGCAACCTTAAGATCACCAAATTCTCCTATTACGTTCATTGCATACTTGCATTCCAAAAACCGTCTGGTGGACTTCATCAACCGTGGCAGCACTACTCCGACGCGGAAGGAATATGCAGATTACCTTGCCTGGGTCGCTCGCTATGTTCAGGATCAAGGTACCAAGGTTGCTTTCGGCGAAGAAGTTATCGGCGTTGAAGAAGAAGAGCGCGAAGGAACAGTACAGGTCCATAGCAGGTTGATTGCCACGGGTGAAATTATAATTCGTCGGGCAAGTCAGTGTTCCATCCATTGCCATGTTTCCATGCATGTATTAACAGATATTTGTTCAGAAAATTTAATCATCTCACCAGGAGGCGCGCCTTGGGTCCCGCGGTGCATTCAGGCACTCTCGCCTAATCCTCGCATTATTCACACCGCTGGATACTTATCTTCAGTAGAACCGATGTTGGCCGTGACCGAAGCAGCAACCAGACCACTGAAAATCGCGGTTGTCGGTGCTGGCCAATCCGCTGCTGAAGTGCTGCTCGACCTCCACTCGCGCTTAAATAGCATGGGCAAGAGTGCCGGACAAGTGCACGAGCTGCATATCATCATTCGTGGTGGCGCGTTGAGGCCGAGCGATGGTGGTCCCTTTGCGAACGAGATATACAGTCCTGATGGTAAGCTGATAGCTACACATTCACTGGAGCAAACAAGAGTACTGATATTGTGTTTAGCCACGGATACTATATATAATTTGACATGCTCTACCCGAAAAAAAGTACTCGCAGACTACCATAGCACGAATTACGGTGCGGTGAATCCGCGCACGCTTGAATCAGTGAGCCGGATGTCTTTGTTGTATCGATCGCATCTGATAACTGTGACAATAGCTCTATGAAGTCATGTACGACAAAAAAGTTGAAGACGGTATCCCTAGACGCAAGGGCAATGATTCGTCCGTTGCCGGCGCCCGCATCACTATCATGTCTTACCATAACTTGTTGTCTGCGGAGATCAGGGCACAAGCCTCAGGGGAAACAGGAGCACTTTCACTTATTTTCCAGAACACCATGACCAAAAACATCTCCGAGGCGACATATGACGCCGTCGTCTGCGCTACTGGCTACGAGAGACACTCGTGGCTGAACCTCTTAAAGTCATCCAACCTGGGCAGGCACTTCGGCCTCAGCTCTGTATCTGATAAGGTCTCTCTCGCTGTAGAGCGCGACTTTGGAACGATTGCGAACAGGAAGAATGGACATTCACGGGCGTTGGCCTTGGCACTCAAGAAACAAGGGATGCGTGAGACTTGTATGAACTTGGAGAGGGAAGAATCTGGTATGCCGCGTACCTCCCAAGCCACTCAGAATATTTCTCACCAGACATGATATGACAGACGCACTCTATATTTCGCGACGTTACAGACTTCTTCCAACGACTGGTCGTGAATTTTCCCCGAAGATCTATTTGCAAGGTTGTACTGAGGAAACACACGGATTGAGCGAGACGCTGTTGAGCGTGATGGGAATTAGGGCAGGAGAGTTAGTAGAAGATTTGTGTTCGGGTTGTTGAGGATGATACCAGATAAATATGTTTGCGATATTTGCGAAGCCCTGGCGACTATATTGTTCAGGGGAGACTTACTTATTTTGGCTTCTATACACTTATGTAAACTTGATTAGTAGTCTTGCATGCGTTCAGTTAACTTCAGTATACTATTTACTATCATGAAACTGTCTTATCCGTCTCTGTCCGAAGCTAGTCAAAGCGACTTTGCGCTAGCACTCAAGATCGCCCGCCATTCTTTTTGTACTTCATGCGGCTCTTGTCCTGGCTTGCGACCTGAAGTTGGCGTTGAGGTAGTACTGGACGATGATGTTCAGCAGAAGTCTTTCCTCGGCGATCTAACACAATATGGCTCAGACGAGGAGGATGGCACCGCATACCTCGAAAAGTGTATATGTGGCCATGATGTAGCAGTCCACGGTAGTCAAGTTTCTGTCTTAGGACGGGAGGAGTTTTCTCGCAGGGCACGTCTTGCAACCCGTCTTGACGAACTTCTTCAAGTATGTCTTCCCGCATACCATCATACACCCGCTGACTAGCGCTGCGCGCCGTCTCAGGAATCACACAAGTTACTTGATTTCGATTATACAGATGAAGTCATCGACTCCCTTAGGCAACAAATGAAGATGCCCATCTCCATGGTTAGCGTAGCATCTCCTTCCATTCGTACGTCGTCTGTATTGATCCTTGCCTACGACCTCCTCAAGTGTTTTAGAACACTCTTCCCCGCACGATCCAATACTATCTCCAGCCTCTTCCGTATTGAGCGATGAACACCCACCTTCAAAGCGTCGACGACTGTCTTCCTCTTCGCTCAGCGACGCGGAAGATGATGATGACGACGATGAGGATAAACCTTTAGCCGCACAAGTCGCAGATTCGAATACAGCCATCGGAACTAGTCCTAGGAAGGCTGGGGCGCAAAGAAGCGGAAAGCAGACTTCCAGTATGACGTCGAAATCGCAGACAGCTCCCACCGGAGACAAAAGACCAGAGAAGAATGGCGCTACCAATGGTCGCAGCTCGGATTTGAAAGTAAAGGTCGAAGATAAGATGGATGAGGGTCAACTCACTCGCCTTGCGACTGGAGTTGCAGTGGACACGGGACCGGCATCCTCCACTGTGGTGAGTTTAGTTCTTCTTTTCATTTGAAGATATTTACGCCACGCTGTTGAAGCCTTTCCACAAGCCCGAGAAAGCTGCCTTTGTTGAGCTGCGCAAGGGGATTATTCAGATAATTGCAGTGGAGAATGACCGACAGCCGCGCTCTCTAGTTATTCTCACTGGTCTCAAGACTCTTTTCCAAACGCAGTTGCCTATGATGCCACGCGAGTACATCGCGCGTCTAGTCTATGACAGCAATTCCAAAGCAATCGCGATCATTAAACGTGGCTATAAGGTCGTGGGTGGCATTTGCTACAGACCTTTCCCGCACCGTAGTTTTGCGGAGATCGTCTTTTTTGCTACTGCATCTGTGGACCAAGTGAAGGTAGGCCAGGGTGTTGTTTGTGAAGCATGTGACACATAACTTCTATCACAGGGCTATGGTGGCATGCTTATGGATAACTTCAAACAACACATCAAACGTACATATCCCGATGTGATGCACTTCCTCACCTACGCCGACAACTTTGCTGTAGTATTTTTCAAGAAGCAAGGCTTCTCGAAGGAGATCACACTCGATCGCTCCGTGTGGGCTGGGTACATTAAAGACTACGAGGGCGGGACGATTATGCAGTGCACAATGCTACGCAAGGTCAACTATCTCGAAAAAGTCAGCATTATCTCTCAGCAGCGGGAGGCGATCCTCGCGAAAATCCGCGAGATGTCGAAGTCGCACATTGTGTACCATGGTCTCCCGCAATTTCAGGAGGGTGCTCCAGAAGGGATCACAGTGGATCCTAAGGACGTTCCAGGGCTAAGTATGTCATTTTTCTGTAAGTGAGCTGGCTCCTCAAGCTACTTATAGGAGAGAGCGGTTGGACACCTGGCATGGAAAATACGTGAGTTGGCTTTCGCGATTTGACTTGTGTCGTTTGATATGAACCTCTTGCAGCATACGCTCGGGGAAAAGCGCTGAGCACACTCAAATGCAGCGCCTCCTGTCTGATCTCAAAGCCCATCCGTTAGCATGGGCTTTCCTGAATCCAGTCAACGCCGATGAGGTTCCAGATTACTACGGCGTCATCAAGAGACCTATGGGTCCGTACTAAGCTTCCTGTGTCGTATCATTCCGCATTAACATTTCCATCAGATTTCAGCACAATGGAACACAAATTGGACACAAACCAATATTCCACACTCAAAGTCTTCCTCGACGATGTTCAACTGGTTCTCGATAATTGCAAGTTGTACAACCCCGAGACATCGATATACCATAGGAACGCGGTGAGGCTTGAGAAATTCACGAAGGAACAATGTGCAGAATTCGCAAAGCGCGGAGCTCAAGGGCAGTGATTTCATATTTCCTATTACGCATCTGTACTATTTACCAGGTTCACCACACTCGTATCATACACACCTCGATGAGTATTATTCACTTTGATAGAATGTGATCTTCTGTACGGAAGGGCACACCTAAGGATCGAAGGCCGGTTGTTTCACGGTCGGAGGCCTTGTTCCGACCAGCGCATCGATCTGGTGTTACTTCTGTTGAACACCAGGGCGTAGAGCCATCACGAGAACGAACGTGTTCAACATCCGTCTGGCAGGAGTCCCATACCGACCAATTACTTGTGATCACTTGTCGTTTCTACATAAACAACAAGTCAAAGCTCAGCGCCACGTTCGCAGTGTATCGTGGTGACACTTCCATTCTTCGGAATGGGACCAGTGATGAGTCTGCGAACGACATCGGTGAGACTGTTTTAAAATGCCAACGGTGAGATTCAGCGATGTGTAGCATCCATCTCATTTGAGGACGGCCAGTGGGCGTTTCGAATCTACGTAGATGAAAATTTCTGCTCCATCAGAGCCACTCGACCTCGAAATTCACGATAGTAATATTCTTGTTCAGCAGCTGCCGGTGTGATCCTGAGCGGTAAACAAAGGGACACCTGGAATACTGAATTACTACTTTGTGCCTATTTTAGTTCATGTACTGTGCGACCCCAGGTCAGTCGCTAGTAAGCCTTCGAACATATCAAGGACGTTAGTAAGTGAGGAGAAGGGAGCATATCAGACGCTTTCCGATAGTTACAGTAAAACAGGGAGCAGCTAAAGCGCTCGCATCGAACATCGAATACACTTGACTGAAGTAAGGTGCGGGCTCAAGCGCTCATCGTGCATCGTCTGAGTCGTATTGAATGAATATCGAGTTCGGCCAGAACAGGAAGAAAGCAAAAGACGAATGATTGAGCACCAACGGCGAGGCAACTCCATGGCAAGATGATGATCTATATATACGGTTTGTTTCCATCGACATTGAATTACATTGACACACTGACTAGTTGACTGGTGACAAGAGCATGCTGCGCAAACCGCTTAACATGTAACAAATGAGCTAGCACGCTCATCTGTTGATCAAATGTGCTCTCTCCGTGCCAGTAATTGAAAGCGGGAAGAATTCAGGATGACTGCAACGTCGAAGTGAAATCATTCAGATATTATGGGAGGAACTTACGACGCAACTCCATTAGTAAACGCTGGATTGATTTCGATGGGTCGGCCATTCGCATCTGTGGCCTTTGAAAAGCGCAGCGTCGCTAAGATCTGCACGAATGCTGCCCATAACACACCCTCAGCGAAAAACCGTCCAGGGCATACTCTGTGGGCTCTTCAGCGAACAACAAACCACATTAGCAAGGGATGTACCGTCTTCCGAACCCGAAGAAAGGACTCCCTGACATCCTTGCATTCGGTGAGAGCTCGCCTGTTGAAAGGAGGTGCCGCCCTGGGTCGAAATGATCTGGGTTGATACAATCGCGTGACATCGCCCTTTCGAAAAATGTTTAGAGATACTTAAGAATTGAGTCTAGTTCCATCTCACCATCCGTTGAAGATTATGATTGATCCTATCACACCACCGGTGAGAATCAATGTGGGTGCGATATATATTGGTCCTACCTTTCGGTATACGGTAACCTTGGTACACATCCTCCGTAGTTGTAGCGTGAGGGATACCTGTGGGGAATACATCAGAAGGCGTGGGCGGGGACGGTGCAAGTGTAACCTAAGGGAACTGGTGGATGCCATCGCATTGTTTCACAGATAATCGCTTCAATGTACGGCAAAGAATCTCGATCACCAAAGGTGGGTAGCCTATCTTCGCCGACGACTGAGTCAATCTCTGCTCGGGCCTTATCTTGAACTTCTGGAAAGAGGATCATAGCGAGAATGAAGGTGTGTAACACCGACGAAGACTACGAGCATGAGATTGTTGAGTTATAGCTTCAGTTTCGACTATCATCTCTCACTGTTTCAGCTCCAGCTGTGCGATTGTGACCAGTTAGCTTAGAGCAATAAGATGGCATCAAATTCCTACCAATGTAAATGGTCGCAGCGGCAGCCTTCATCGCGGCTTCAAGTTTCTGATGAAGCTCGTTATCTTTGTTCTCTTGGTTACTGGTCAAAAAATCAGCCACCACCGATTGTGGCGCAGTGCCAGCAGCCTTGAAAGGATTAAGATGAAGCAAACCACTAGTAAATTTCCTTTTCAATTACTCACAACTTCGCCCTTCGTGTATTCGAAGGGCTGATTCCACAATTCCTTGGCCAGTTGTCTGCCGGTTGCAACGCGTTCTAT
>PVYJ01006558.1:20366-31847 GCA_002995095.1 Rhizopogon sp. AM-2018a | reverse complement strand
GTAGTGCACTACATCGGTGCTGTTCTTCCCCAATCGACTACGACGATGGATATATTCACCGTGTTCGACCTCCGTAATGAGGATGTCGTAAAGCAGTTCGGCACCATCTCCACTCTTTACATTCCACCCCGTAGTGAACCGCGTTCCGATGTGCCGGATATCTTCTCTAAACCAATCGTTTCATCCGCGCTACTGTCTCCAATGTATTGGGTTGGACCGAAACTCAGATGCAATGCTGCCTATACCCCCTATGAGCGCGACGTGATAGCTCAACTTGATACTCATGTCGCACCAGAAGGGCACAGGAAGCTCCATACCACCGATGCAATGAAGAAATTCATGATTGATTTGGCACTGAAGCCAAAGCTCCTCGAGGCGTATATGCTCGATCGTGTAGCAGTTGTCGACTCTGCAGAAGGGCTCTCCGATACCGAGAAGTTCGGGCTGAAGTTTGCGAAGGGTGGAGCTGTTATGAGATTGATGAAGGCCACTAAATCTGATATTGCCAGCGGTCGACATCTGACTCAAGATGAGATCGCGAACGCAGAGGGACCACTGGGGTTGTTCTCGCTTGTGATAGCTGATCTTGTCATTATACTTATTGGATTGATCTAGTATTAGTATCTGATTATACTGTACCTAGTCTCTGTCCAAGTGCACAATTCATAATATCGTCCCCCCCCTTCTAACTCATGTCATCCGAAAACGACAAAGACAACTCTGACCCAACTGCTGAGTCCATCCTTGCGACTGGCAAAGGCACGAAAACAGTCTGGAAATCTAACGACGACGCTGTGTTAATAGCTACCCTTCTCAAGGAACGGGAGAAAGGTGTCAATCTGACTCGGGATTCAAACCGAAGTCATTCATTGCTTGCCAGTGTGCAGGAGAACTTAAAGGGAGTGAGAGGACAAGTGGAGGAATTGCAAAGACCCATGCCATGTTTTCAGTTGCAGGAGCTATCGAAATACTCGCAGATACATTTGATCAGTCCCGTGGCGTCACTTCTCCGGAACGCCGCCGTGCTGCCATCCACCGTCTTGAAGAGGTTCATCAGCAAAAGCTGGGTAGGCTGTCCAGCACTGGGCAGAGCTGTCCAGACTGATAGAAGTTCCCCAGCTCCCCACAGTGCTGGACAGTGCTGGACAGTACTGCACAGACAGAACCCTTTCTGTCAGAAAAACCAGCTTTTGCTGATGTTGATGAGTTGTCCGAAACCGAGCAGGTGGCAGCTGTTCGGTTGTTCTCTCGTCAGACAACAATTGCTGATTCATACCTTGCAATCAAGAAGTCTACTCGCACTCGTTACATTCAGTCAGAGCTTGCAGGTTCCCAGGAATAATAGTATGATACATAGTGCCGTGCATTTATGATGCCATCTGTTGTAGAAGCAAGGGATGTTATGCATATGTACTAACAGAGTTTATCCATGACATGATAAGACCATCCAGCAGGGGCCTTGTAGTTTAATACCCCGACTACCCATTGCGGACCTATCGCCCGGTTCCGCCGGTTCCACATATCTTCTACCTCATTGTCGAAATGGGTCGCGACCGTATCGTGGAAAGAACCGTCCATTGAAGAGGTGATGAAAATATCAGAATCTTCGGACGGAATCTTCAACTGAACGATAAGTGTATCCACTTGTAGCCCCCTCTTCATCATCTCAAAAGACAAAGACTGGTGTGCAATTCTCCAACATCAGTCTCTAGCTCTGTGGCCAGCTTTGGATCAAATGCAGTGTGGCACTGAGGGACGTCCGGGACGGCCTCATCGTGTGGACATGGCGATCCAGATATCTGTGGACGTCAGTTCACCCGTGCGCAACCAGCTATGAGAAAAGATGGTGTACTTTAAGGAATACTTAACAAGGCTGTGGATCGCCGTTTCCCTAGTAGGCGCTCCTCTTTCAATGCGCTGCGAGGTAATCTGGTCTAGGTGCTGGTTGATGTCACAGTCAGAAAACTCCTGAAAATAGTCAGCTTGCAGCTCGTTATTACGGCTGACTAGGCAGAGCGGTCGTCCATGACCGTCCAGTCGCAGTGAGTAGGTAGGCACCTCATCAAAGACATCTCTTTTACGCTGTTACCCTGGTTGGTGCGGAAGTTAGACGATGAAGGTAATCAGAGATTCATTACCTGTTCGAAGGCGCCCGATCCTTGGTACTCCAGGCGTGGACGCTGAGAAGTTGAAAGCTCCGAACATCGTCGACTAATCTCGTATGTGGTAGGTGTGGACGAAATGTTAGTGAGAGAGCGGTATTCCTCCGTGAGTGGAGTCAGTCAACAAGATCATTGCGAGGAAGACGTAAGGCTGAGTTCATGATCGATGATATGATAATCGAGTATCGTCTCTGATTCCCAAGGATAGTCCTCCTAACGACACAGCATCATTATGTTTCGTTCTGGAATATCGGCATCTATCAGTAGTGCGCACACTCGTTGAGCTCAAGCTTAGACGCATATGCGCTATGAGAGTTCAGGTCCGCGGGGAAGATGGTGCTCCAAGCCTATCATGCGATACGGTACACGCAAATGGCTTTGTACTCTGCGCAGTCTGGTTATATGCATGGTACCAAGATGCGAGGGTATATCTGAATCTCACGCTGAGCTCCATGTCGCTTGTCTCATCACTGGAGTGAAGGATGAACGCGAGAACGACATTAGCTTGATACACCAATGAATGCGAGTCAGTCTTCCCCTAGACGAACCATGGACAAAAGAAGATAGTCGCTCCTTCAGCGGGAATGGAAAGAGGATCATGTCCACTGGCGGCACTGGCCCAGTATCTCTGAACAGGCACGCAAGTTGTTTGACGTTGCGGCCACAAGTTCAGTCCTAGTCTCGAGCCTGAGGTTGAGCGCTGAGTCAATGTCAACCATTGATACACTGTATATACTATAAACGGGACGGAGCGCCATGACTTGGGTCCTGGTGAGTTTGGTCAGGTTTGGTACCTTCATTTATAACAGTATACTTACTTACGTTCAAGACATGACAGTCTTTCACTTGCTCGAAAAAGACGGTGGTCGAATTCCACTGACAGGACCACCACAGATATGTCGCTATCAACGTTGTCTTCGTTGTCCTTCCGGCTGTCACGTGGAGTGTTGAGCACAATATCTCCTCCGTATGTGTATTTCAGCCTCATATGAACGCATCTAACGAAAATCTGAATCATGCGGCAGGATTCCTCATGCCCAAGCCTGGGGAGCAGTGTACAAGCCGACAGCGAAACGGCCCTTGCTTGATATGTCGCAAGGCGTTCCAGGAACTCCTCCGCACAAAGTCCTTCTCGACGCTTTATCGCAAACGTCGTCTTCTCCGACAACGTCAGGATACTGCCATGTTCTTGGAGAACCTACCTTTCGTTCTGCTTTTGCGGAGGAAATGAAAAGTGTTTATGGACGAGACATGGATGTTACTGCAGACGACATCGCTATCACGACTGGATGCAATATGGCATTCGTTGCAACTGTGATGTCCCTTGCTGATGCAGGAGACGAGATTATTTTGCCGGTTCCATGGTGCGTTGTGTTGTCGGTGCTTCGTGTTGCCGTTTAAAAGAAGTTGAATAGGTATTTCAACCACCAGTACGGTACTTTACTCGCATGGTCTGCTTTCATATACCTGATCACGTGCCCAGAATGACCTTGAATCTTCTCGGAATCAAAACAATACCACTGTACACCCGAGCTGATGAAGGCTTCCTCCCTTCAACAAGCGATTGCGAGAAGCTAATCAGTCCACGAACCAAAGCAATTGCGCTTGTGACACCAAACAACCCAGTTCGTCCCCTTATTGTTGACGTCGTTGACTCATAACCGCCGTGTAGACAGGCGCGGTTTACTCTCCAGCCTTGATTTCAACATTTGCCGAACTCGCACAGAAACATAAGATCGCTCTTATCGTCGATGAGACCTACCGAGATTTTGTGGATACCATGCCCCCGCATAGTCTTTTCTCTTCGTCGCTGAATGATATATCGAAGTCGTGGCGGTCAAACTTCATCCATCTCTTCTCCTTTTCCAAATCGTACTGCTTTCCTGGACATCGCCTGGGTTTGATAGCAGCCTCACCCGACCTCTTAAAACACGTCGCCACCACGCTCGACTGCCTCCAAATATGTGCGCCACGCCCTCCCCAAGTCGCTCTCGCCTCCCCTAGCTTGCTGCCCACCTTGCGCCAGTCAATCCAAGCCAATGCTCAAGCACTTAAATCGCGCCACGACATCTTTCGAGCACATCTCCCTCCTGGTTGGACGATCGGTTCGCAAGGCGGTTATTTTGCGTTTGTGAAACACCCTTTTGTTGGGATCCCCGCGATTGCGTTGTGCCAGCGGCTTGCTGAGGAACTTGGCGTCCTTGCCCTTCCTATACAGTTCTTTTGCGACGACAGCGTCGGGTCTACTCTCGAGTCGGCCGGTCAGTCGAAACCGGAATGGGAGCGCTGGATTAGATTCTCGGTGGCGAACGTGAATGACGATATGGTGAAACAAGTTTGCGGGCGATTGGATGAGTGCGGGAGGTACTTTGGTTTGAAAGCGGAGTATTCTGGCTCAGAGTAAACTTCAGATGCACTTTCCAAGATCGTCGCGGAAATGGATAGGTTAGAGGTGACTTTACTGAAAGCATTAGTTAGACATTCGAGAGCGATCCAAAGTTCGTGGAACACTCCGATGTGTCGCCTAGGTACGCCAGATAACGTTTCGGCTTGCTTCCGCCTGGTCTGTACTAGTCATGATGAGGATGAATTGAAGATTATTCTAACCATCGATGATATACTTATTGCCTTCATCGCTCAAGGAAGCAGTCGCGGATCTCTCATACAGCCATCGTCATGACTCGGAGTCTAAAAGTAAATCTTGTAGCCAATGAGGTGGAGTTTGATCGCACAGTTGAGACAGAATACCAATTCAGAGAGACACTGTAACCGCTGTAAATCCCTTGAGTTGACAAAAACGCCATCGTTGGTATTGGAGGCGCACCGTAACAAACCATGTTCCCCGGGCCTAAGCTCCGCACTGCTTTCCATTACAATCACAGGTCAGCCTAAATCCGTCGAATCTCACATCAAGACACTACAAAAGTGCCAAATGACTTGCTACTACGCGTCAACTGCTAGACGCTCCCCATATTATTCTCCTTGCTCTCCCCCTGGCGTCGACGATGTCAGGTTCAACGACAACCTTCAGCCCGACCACTCCGCCCCCTGGACGCACATTTGCCAACCAGAATACCCTGCCGAAGCTCCCAATTCCATCTCTGGATGTCACATGCAAGCACTACTTGACCGCACTTCGAGGTCTCCAGGATGATAAGGAACATACTGCTACGGAGCGTGCTGTTCAAGCTTTCTTAGATGACGAAGGTCCCGCGTTACAGGAGAGATTGAATGACTGGGCTAAAGAAAGAGCGAGGTGCGTTTGTCCCTTGTCCTATCACCCCGACTAGTATTGATGCACTACTTCGCTGGCATTCTGCATCTTCAGCTATATCGAGGACTTCTGGTGAGTTTCTATGCCCTTCTTTTGCCTCCAGGTGTTCTAATCATGCGGATCTATTCTTGTGGGTAGGTACGAAAGCTATCTCTCGCACAGCGATCCTGTAGTACTCGCTCTCAACCCGTTTTTTGTCCTCGAGTACGTTTGCTGCCGTTGTTCGTTGACCTTTCAGAACCTATCTAACTCCACCGTCTCCAGGAATGATCCTACCCCTGATCGAGGCTCCCAGTTACCCCGTGCTGCGGCTCTCATCATATCATCATTAGGTTTTGTCCATGATCTCCGCAAAGGTCTCCTTGACCCCGATACCGTCCGCGGTCGTCCGCTAGACATGGACCAGTATACAAGATTGTTCGGAACTGCTCGTATACCAACGGAGGTATGTCTCGCAAAGGTTCCCCCGAACCCCAGATTCAATCGATCCGTTTCGTTAGCGCGGTTGCAAGATGGTCGCAAATGATGCTGCTCGTCATATCGTCATTTTGCGTAGAGGACAGTTTTGTTAGTTGTACATATTTGCGTGTCTGCACCCGCTGATATCACATTAGATTGGTTCGATGCCCTTGATGAGGAGAACCGACCATTGTTGACCGAGCGCGAAGTTCTTCGCAACCTCCAGGCTATTTGCAAGGATGCTGACAAGACTCCCATCACCGAGGTCTGGGCTCATCAAACAACATTTATTGACTTTCTCTAACTGTAGCTCATATAGGTTGCCCGCACGGCTATAGGTGTCCTTACTACTGAGAATCGGAAGACTTGGTCCTCCCTTCGACATGATCTTGCCCAAGACAAGACCAACGCAGGGTGCCTGCGCCTAGTTGACGATTCCTTGTTCGTGGTCTGTCTGGATGATGCAGCTCCAGGTCGCGATGGTATAGGCGCGCTCGCTCGAAACGGCGAAAAGGGAGAAGATCTTGCCGCTCTATGTAGTAACTTCCTCTGCGGAACTTATGACCTGCGCGACGGTGTGCAGGTTGGCACTTGCACGAACCGGTGGTATGATAAAGTGAGTCGTTGCTCACGGAACTCGCTAGTAATTGGTCTTATTTGTGATTCGTTCCTAGTTACAAATCATCGTGTGTGCAGACGGTGCTGCAGGTATCAATTTTGAGCATACCGGCGTTGATGGCCACACGGTACTACGGTACGTCCTAGTCGCCTCGAACTTCGTTCCAGCTTCTTATAATACTATCAGGTTTGCCGCAGATGTCTTCACTGAAGGCCTTATGCTGCTCGCACGCTCGATCAACCCCTCCGCACCCACGTTATTCCATGCACCCCTTTCACCACACTCCAAGTCCTACAAGCCTCCTAAGTCAGCGCCTAACGGTCCCGGCACTAAATCGCCGATTAGCTCATATGATACTTCGCCCGCTAAACTTATGTGGACCCTGACTCCCTCAATTCGCATTGGCATTCGGTACGCTGAGACGCGGCTCAGTGATTTGATATGTCAGAATGACTGCCAGGCGCTTGAGTTCAAGGGCTATGGAAAGAATTTCATCACGAGTCATGGTTTCAGCCCCGATGCGTTTGTGCAGATGGCTTTCCAGGCGGCGTACTTCGGACTTTATGGTCAGGATATCCTTTTTTCCCCGGAGATATGACGTTGACGCTGCGACAGGGAGAACGGAATGTACTTATGAACCTGCGATGATGAAGGCCTTTCTTCACGGTAGGACTGAAGCGATCCGGACAGTGCAACCGCAGAGCATCGATTTCACGAAGGCAGGTGCCCATCTGACAATTCGACCCCCTTTTCCGTACTTACTGACTTGTCTGTATTTGTAGGCATTCTTTTCGGAGTGTTCGCCCGACGAGAAGATCCGTAAATTGCGCAAGGCCTGCGAGCGGCACGTGCAACTTACGAAGGAGTGTAGTCAAGGCTTGGGCCAAGACAGGTCAGCTGGCTTGTTCAATGCACCTATGATTTCAGTACTGACAGCTGAGTGCAGACACCTGTATGCATTATACTGCTTGCACCAGCGCCAGATAGCAGGAAACTTGGACCCATCTCCTGACGATCCGATCCCCAACAACACTCCAGCTCAGAAGAGTCTCCCAGCAATCTTTGCCGACCCAGGCTGGAATCTGCTAAACACATCCATCTTGTCCACCTCAAACTGCGGAAACCCTGCACTGCGCTTGTTCGGCTTCGGGCCCGTCGCCGCTGATGGCTATGGTATCGGATATATCATCAAAGAGAATGGGATAAGCGTGTACGCCTCACCCTGACCTTTTCAGTGACCGAGCCATTGACATTGATGTTTCACTCAGTGTCGCTTCGTCAAAGCATCTGCAGACGCGTCGATTCCTGGATACCCTTCAAGGCTATCTGCTGGAAGTTCAACGCACCTTGATCCAGCTCCATCGCTCTGCGAATGAACGCCCTGCGCCTTTTGTGGATCATGCTGGCATCCTGCGTGACTCCAAGACTGGTCGGCCGATCCATGGTCATGGTAACGGGTCGGACGAGTCGGGCAGCGAGTATGAAGACACTATGCGTAAGTCATTACATTTTAGTTTTCGTCAGTTTGAGTATTATTGTTGACGCTTGTGGGTGATTAGCTGGATACTCGTTCTTTGAAAGTGGTGATGTAGATATGCTCGGAGGCCGCAAGAGAAGTCCTTATGCTAATATTGGTATGTCCGCAGCCCTCGTTTCTATTTTGGGCGACGCTGATTCATAACCTAGGACAAGTCCTCCCTTTGTCTGATTATTGATGGAATTTTTTGCATGGGTTTGAGTGTATCTTGTACTACGGTTTCTGTGTTTGAGACTATTATTTTGTTATAGCACTACATATGCGAATACATGAATGCATCGCGATCTGTACAATTATATGCTGTAGGGTGCATGACAAGAGTAGCTAGCACTAGTCGTGGTGCTTGATCAGCATCAAGCTATGATGTGTATGCGTGGTAAACAGCTGACAACTGAGATAAATGGATGATATCAGCCCATCCAACGCTCCTATCAAATTCCCACTCTCTTGAATCACCACAACCACCTCACTAACAATCGTCTCTATTAACCATGTCTCAACACACACTCCCCGATCTCCCATACTCCTATGATGCCCTCGAGCCTTTCATCTCGAGGCAGATCATGGAGCTTCATCACAAGAAGCACCATCAAACTTACGTGAATGCTCTTAACGCCGCTGAGGCCAGCTACGCAAAGAGCTCTACCCCCAAGGAGCGCATTGCCCTCCAAGCAGCCCTCAAATTCAACGGTGGTGGTAAGTTTTCATATCCCAGAGCGATCGCGTCGCAGGGGTAATCTTATCGTCATCGATCGCGATCTCAACGTTATTCATTTCGCTTACTTATGACTCACGTAGGACACATCAACCACTCTCTCTTCTGGAAGAACCTCGCGCCCGCGTTCAGCGAGGGCAAGGGTAACGGTGGTACCCTGAAAGCCGGTCCCCTCAAAGATGCCATCGACCAGACCTTCGGATCGCTCGATGCGCTCAAGAAGGAGTTCAATGCTACCACCGCTGCTATCCAGGGTTCTGGATGGGGCTGGCTCGTGAGTTCTTTTCTCTTCCGTTACTACGAAACATTTTGTAGTGCTCGTGCTCATCGCGTTGAATCAGGGTTTGAACCCCACCACCAAGCGCCTCGAGATCGCCACGACCCCGAACCAGGACCCGCTCCTGACTCTCGTTCCTATCATCGGGGTTGACATCTGGGAGCATGCTTTCTACCTCCAGTACCTCAACGTCAAGGTTGATGTGAGTTATTATTTGTTTGCTGGAGCGAGATGCGCCTTTTATTTATTGTTCTTTTTTCGTAGTACCTGAACGCTATTTGGAGCGTCATCAACTTCGAGGAGGCTGAGAAGAGGTTCACAGAGGGTCTCTCCAACAGCAAACTCTAAGCGTTTGCGCTTCTGGAATAAATAAAATGAATGAGGAACGAGAATATCTGCCATGATGTATTATTGATGCCCCGCATACGTATCTCAATGAAGTGTGTTTTTGGCTTTGACGTTCGATATCTGATAAGATGGATTGGCCTCTATGGGTGCGTGATGCTGAGACTAGGATGGTCGTCACAGGTCCCTTGGATCGTTATGATCGCTTTAGATCTTTCCCTGACAGCGCACATTCTGACGCGTCATTTTATAGGAGCCAGGACACCACCACCTGACAGGCGATCCTCTTGAGTGTGGTGCATATGTGACGACAATTTGAACGATAGCCTCAAGCAATCTACTAAGTACTAGTATGAGTGTAAGTTGCTGTTATGTTTCTCCAGAATGCTGGAAGTCGTCATGCCATTCGTTATCGTTTCTCGTGTCGGTTCAGTACATGTGTCCAATTCTACAGGCCATGTGCATGCCTTCCCTTTTCACTGAACTACCACATGCGCCTGCACCATGCCATGTGGTTCTCGACGTCAGCCGTTGGTGGTTGTGGCAAGACGATTTTGAGCAGATAAAGGGGATCAAACTGGGCCGATGAGGGGAATTTGAAGTACAATATACCTGGGTAATGTAGTTCCTGCGGATGTATACTTCAAGTTGTTCTAAATCATCCGGAGTCAAAATAAGTTTACGTTGCCTCGAGGCTCTATATGCCATTGTGTATACTTGCCTGTCTGGTGCCGAATGATAGAATCGACAGGGAGATCTGTGAACAATTATAAACGACAATATTGAGACTTAAATAATTGATTGTTTATGCACATGGAGCAAGCGCGTCGGTGGCACAATCAATCAAAATACGTTTCAGTAAATATAAGTAATGACCCATTGTGGATGTTAAGGAGGCTGCAAATACCAGCAAACAACACGCTCTCTTACTTATATGTTTAATCTCTCTCACTTGTATGTCTCGTCTGCCACCCGTAATCATCGTCCCTTAACTTTCGCGAATCTAGGCGGGTTCGTGCACGCATAATAACGTCTATATATCTTACTGACTTATCGCGTCAGACCGTCATGCCCGCTTTTTTCGTCGTGCTGAAAACCGACTTATTGCCTATTGAAGTTTCCAATGACGCTAGCATCTTTCAAATCTTTCAGTACCTCAAATCCGAATCAGACATCGGGCATCGCATTTTGGGTAGAACATTGTGTGATCAATACAAATACTACAAGCTCAAGAATCCTGTGGCACTTCCCCGCAGTCGCTATAATCGTGACGAGATCGTCCAGACATGCCTGAATCGGAGCAATTGGGAAGAAGTATATCTCGACTATTCCTTGGATGTACTGGCTCCAATTTCTAATAGGAATGTCTACATAGTGATCCAGCCTCGTGGTGGTGAGCCTCAGCCGTCAGGGTATCTGTTGGTGATTTAGCTCATCCACTTCTTCAGATCCAACACAGACAGCTATTGCAGGCCTCGAGGCAAATCATGGAGATATATTTAGCTGCCTGCAGATCACGGTAGCCAACCTGCAACGGTGGACGATGGAGGACGTCGAAAATAACTTGGAAGGTGGCCGTTTGTGGCGTTCGGTGAATTTACTTGACGATGATTATCCTGTCGCAATCGCTACGATAGAGCAATCACTGGCCCGACGCCGTACATTCAATGTAAGCACCGTTATTGCTGCTTCGACAACTCTTCACCCATTCTTCTTAAGATCTCTCCAGCGGAAGCCCAAGCGAACAAGGACTTACAACATGCTTGCGAACACGATAGACTTTTTCAGGCCATATATGAGGAGACTCCGAACGTGGTGCACAATGTGACCGATCGGGAATTTGCAACATTCTTCCATGTCGTTCGGTGTTTTGGCGAGGACTCGACACGTATAAAGAGCGACGGATCCTCCGCCATGAAGGCTAGCAACTTTGTTGTATATTTTATATCCCCGCCTTTCTTTTCCTCTTTCAACGAACGTTTCGAATTCAAGCAGTATGTGGGTCAACTCATGTCGAAGTTTAACTAATGATCATGAAATGATTCAGAGAGAAGGCTTGGGGCTTCCCAATATTCATCAGTACTCGTGATCAG
>PVYJ01006555.1:0-14468 GCA_002995095.1 Rhizopogon sp. AM-2018a | reverse complement strand
AGTAGAAAGTAAGGAAAAGGTAGTTTTCACCCTCAGGAATACAATGTGTCCCACACTGGGTCCTCAGATTGATAAAGAGGGATATTTTCGGTCTTTTGCAGTCCTGCAGCAATTTTCCGATTGGTTGCAACCGAAACTGATGCAATAGAAATGTAGTACTCCTTTTTGCAATTCCAACCATCCTATAATTGTAAAAAATGGTTACAATTTGAGTGAGATATGAGCATTACAAGAAAGGGTTGCAAAATAGTGACCTATATGTGAGCCAAATATGAAATGTCATATTAACCTCAGGCTTATAGACGAAAGATGTGCTGCTAGGAGTGAGCCACCCTCCGAACATGTGATGATCCGTCATGCGTCGGGCAGTTGTGCAACATTCCAGACATGTTTGACATGTCCTCGGATCATCTGGGTGGGTTTTATCGCAGAGGTCGTGGTCATATTTTTCATTTCAGCATTGGGTGAAGACATGGTCGACGTTGTGCGTCTAGCAACGGGTGATAGTATGTGAGAGCAGTTAGGCGGAATCTTTCACATATAATGGTTTGTTTGGAGGGGAGTTGATAGGCCTATCTTCTTTTATTGCTTCAACTCTTGTCAATAGAAGCACACGAGGCATTGTTAGTCAGAAAGTTTGCTTTGCGAGATCAGATTCTGATTCACCTGGCGTCTGCCTGGACAATGTTTGCGTAGTCATTGGGTTGTTCTTGGGGAGAATTTTCAGGATGTCTTTCTGAGCGTCTGAGTGAGTGCTCAGCTCTGACTGGCAGAAGAGCCCAGGCTAGTGATGACTCACAAGTACCGTTCAGAACACAAACGAGTCTTGAAAACGAGTGATGGCCTGGAAACTCTTAGCACTGTACAGCCGTCTGGTCAATGGAGTCTATCCGAAGTTCTCTCAGAAGCACGGAGGCGATATATTTAGACAAACATCCACATAGCGCCCTTGATGTACACAGCATCGTAAACATGAGGATTACACATGGGACGCACCTTACTTGAACGGACACAACCCAGCTCCCGAGACCCCAGAAATATTTCCTTGTCCCATGGGGCGCCAGGAGCTCAATGCTCTGACATATGACAACCGACGAGGCCCAACAGGCTTGATGAACATGTAGAAAATAGTGTAATTTGTCAGTGCTGATTAAACTAGTTACCTCTCTGACTACATCTTCGAAGAAGTTTTGATATGCAGTGCGACCTGCACGGGTAATATAAAAGGAAAATCACGTTCGAAAGTTTGAAGACGACGAAGGCTACAAAGGCGTCAGAGTAATGCAATAAATGGGTCCACTACCTCAAGTCTCGTCATCATTCTCTCCAACATTTTTCATACCTTCCCATATGTCCTCTCCTTCCAGTTCGTCGTCATTCACCGGCTCAGCAACTTGCTCCTGATCCCAAATAGTGACCGTTGGTATTGTTGTCACGAAAACGCGCTCCAAGACAGTCCCCTTCTTGTCGAGGTGCTGCCCAACCTTATCAGGAAGCGGAACGACGTTGTGTATGCGTATATATCGATCTATGGACGCAGAGGCGAGGTGGGTAGGGCATACAGCCAGTGAGCTGGCAGTGCCTGATAGCCCTAGATACGAGAAGTTCGGTAAAAAAAGAAGATCGCTAATTGTAACCTGGATAGCAGACCTTTGTATCCATATGCGATATTCCCACTGCGCAAATCTATCGCATACAAGTTTGAGCCGTGGTCTGAAACAAAGGCCTCACTAATATGTAGCGATTAGTGAATGTGAACGACGGTATCAAAGTGAACACACTGACTGCTCTGAGAATCCTTTCTCAATTGTTCGTACACCACCAATCTTTCCTATTCCTTGAAACACAGCAATAGGTCGTCGCCCAGCACGAGTATCGTAACGACGCATGTCCCCGAGACGTGTACCCGTAAGAAGATGATGTTGGCTCGCGGACGCGGATGGAGAGATGTAAGTTAAGCATGTATTGTGAACCGGCTGTCGCAGTCCGAGAAAATCATTTTGTACATTTTTTGCGCGCCAAACTTCTCCGGGAAAGAGTGTATCACTCTGTTTCCTTTTTTTGCCACCGTTAGCGGGGGTACCTGTTGCTGCACTTTCGGATGGGGAGGCAAATGCACGCTCTGTATTCCAGACAGATAACTCCACCTCGTCGCCTCCGTATGCAAATGTTTGACGGTCATGTGAGAGACGCCAGTCGCATAGTCTGGACGGTAAGGCAGCAAGTTTATGGCTAACCCCACTGTTGTCGTCCTTGAAAGTCGACATCAGAAGGGCGCCATTGGTAGTGCAAGAAAATATGGATCTTCGCCACCTCAGCACCACGGTATAAGCAACTTGGATGCATAAACTCACCCGCCAGAAGCAGCAAGACCGATAAAAGACTGATCAGCTCGGATTCGAGTCTCCTTCCACTCTTGTAATAACTCAAGTCGATCGTCCTCGTTCAGTGAAAAAGTTGAAACAGCTCCATTAGCATGAGCAACTGATAACTGTATTTCAGCATTACTCGAGAAGTTTATTAACGCGAGGGGCAGGCTGAACGCACCAATGACTTGTCCCTTGCGTTGTTCAACGCGAGTTTTTGGATGCCTTTCGTTCTGCCTGTCGCGGTACCATCATGCAGAGTCTTCAAGACTGATTTTGATGTTTCTTGGGAAGCCGGATCGTACTGCACCGATTTTATATTGCCGAGCTCATCGCCGAAGAGGAATCGAGGCATTATTGGTGTGACAAGACCGACGCGTGACAGGTAATAATATGCGTGTGACTTACATATAGTGGTTGTGCCTACTTAGTCACTTCAGCTGGGACGATATGGATGCTCCGCTCAAAGAGCTGCTCAAGCTCGAGAAGCTTACGGAGAAAGCCCAGGGGAAAACGCCATCTATTGACAATTCCTTGGACTCCCTTCTTCAGTCTCTACGAGAAGCGAAGGATCGCATCAACGCTGGGAGCATTGCAGAGGACACTTATGTTCTTCTAGCACAAACCGTCGAAGCAAAGAAGAAGGAAATAGACGAGAAACAGAAGGAGATTTATAATGGCATTGCGAGATTTGGCAAGGCCCTAGACAAGGTTCGCATGTTCTCCTACTACTGATGCGTGAGTATACCCTCACACGACTTCTTCCACAGAGATTCACCCAGCCCCTTCCGACACATGACCCTCTTTTTACCTCGGAACGTGCGCAAGCGGCTCTTGAAAGAACCATTGCCCTACATTTCCTGCGCACTGGCCAATTTTCAACAGCAGAGACCTTCATACAAGTGAGGAATGACGGGATTTCCAAAGGTTAACTGAAATGTTTTACAGGAGTGTGATATACACATCGAGGCTGAACTACAGACTCAATTCCAGGACCTGCACCGTGTCGTGTTGGCATTAAAGAGGCAGGATATAGGACCTGCATTAGAGTGCGCCACGTTTCATGGCTCCTATATGCCTTTCCCTCATGTGCGCTACTTGTAGGTGGTCGTTGAAGAACCGCGAATTTCTCCGGAAACGATCTTCTCCACTGGAATTCTATCTGCATCGTTCTCAGTTCATCCGTCTCCTCCTGTCAGGACCACTGCATGCTGCTCCAGCCATCTCGTATGCAAATGCTACCTTGCGCAGTTTTTACCCAGAACACGCAACAGAGTTCCAGAGACTCCTGACTTCCGTATTGTATCTGCCAAAGGAACGCCTTCAACGATCTCCGTACGCAGATTTGGCCTCAGACTCGGTGCATACAGACCTCGAGCCACTTTTCGCCAAGGAATATTGCGCAAATCTTGGCATGAGTCGACAAGTACCGCTGAGAGTTATAGGTGACATTGGCGGCGGAGGTGCCTTGGCTAGGATTGAGAAAGCTCGAACAGTAATGAAAGAGCGCAAGAGCGAATGGAGTCAGACTGATGAGCTGCCTGTTTGTATTTTCTCTTTGTTGATGCGACCTGAGTCTTATTACATCTTCAGATCGAAATACCGCTGGCACCAGAGAACCGTTATCACTCCATTTTTGCTTGCCCAGTATCCAAGGAGCAATCCACTGACAAGAATCCCCCGATGATGATGACATGCGGGCACGTCATAACGAAAGACAGTTTGCAAAAATTGTGCAAATCTAACGGGTATGTTCTTCGTCTTCATCTGAATTTGTTTGGTGTCATAATGTTTTCAGACGTGTCAAATGTCCGTACTGCCCCGCCGAGTCGGCGCAGGTGAGCGCGATGCAAGTGCATTTCTAGTGCCTCAGGCTTTGGTACCACCGTTTGCGGTTTGCATTGTACTTTTTCCGTCGTTCCCCCATATCTATCCCATAGGACTTGTATCATCACAGATAATGATCAGATGACTGTATTCATTTTGGCGAAACAAGGATGTAATTATATGTCATGCCTCACGTCTCGAGTTTTGGATCGACCCACTGAGCCTGAATTTCGCAATGTCACTCGCCTGCACGAGAACAGCTGACATAGACTCACCATCATTGTCAGTGTCTCTTCTCCATCCTGATTCACGGCCTTTACCATCGTACTCTCATCGATGGAGGGTGTACTGATGAACCTTGCGAGTTCGGTCAGCTTGGTAACATCAATGTCATATCGCTCTGCCAGGGCCTGGAGTTCTCCTTGGGACTTGGCTGTTTTCCGGGATTCGAGTAACTCGCTGAGGGATGCGGCCAGGAGACGATTTCGAGTAGAGTGCGACGGCGAAGCTTCTACTTCAGACTGAACGCGAGAGCGGTACATATTCTGAATGTAATCTGCCTGTGAAGAACCCGAGACCCTCATAAGTGCGGGACTCGGTATTGCGGAGGACACGCACCGGTCGGACGGACCGCATATGGTGGTCAACTTGTACAGGGCCTAGCCGGCTTAGCTTGGACATAAACTGGGGGTCTTTGGCGTCCGCTTCGACAGCTAACACGATGTTTCAAACAGGCCGTGAGTGACGTGGATAGCTCAGGCGCACCATCAGTCCTACGTTCGAATGCCAGTGGTCTTGAGGGCATGGAACGTCGGGTTTCTTGAGCACTGCCTTGTTCTGAGGGTGTACGAGTGCCAGCCCACGACGGTTTTTCCTTAGGTAGCCTGCGGGCAGCTTTAGATGAGGAACTACCCATGGCAAGTAGTAGGTGGTCCAGGCGTTGTAGACCAGGACTGTGGTAAACACTATGTCATTTTTGAAAAGCGCTGTTACATGTGTTGACTCTTATTTACGCGTCTCAGGGGCGCATTGCTCGCTCACTGACACTGACAGTAGAAAGGAACGACTATTTTTGAGTTCGTGAACTGGACAGGTTTGTCTATAGAATGTCATTCATTCATTCACCAACACGATTATCGAGTCCGAGCATAGTCAAGACAAATGATAATCCATTCAGAAGGTAGGAATTTGTATATGTAAGGGTAAATATTAGCAGAAACGCAGCCGGGTCAATGCGCGCGTGTATAAAAGTATCAATCGTCCGCGAACCTCTCGACCTCTCATGCATTATGCATTTTAGTAGACACTGCGCCGCGTTCTGCTCCTGCGTCCTGTGCGCATGCCTGAGCGGCGCGAGCCAAAGCATCTACAACAGAGGATATCCACGATGACGTCAAATATGGTGACGATAACCTGCAGAATGAATAAAATCGATCCTCAGTGAATGAACTAACTAGCAAAACTATAGACTTACCATCGTTATAGCACCAACGATAGCCATTACGACCCCCGCGATGGCAGATACGACAGCATTAATCCCAGAGCCGATAGCAGAGAATATTGAACCCTAAATACAAACGAAGTTAGTCCTTATACAAGGGGAAATGACCACAGTGGCATACCATGGTAAATAATCAGGTATGAGTATGATCCACAAGAGTTTTGAGTTGAAATGTTGAATGCCATCGATTGCTCATTCGATCTTATATACTTGGCGGAAGGCATGACGTATAGCTCGGTTTGGAACTTTGGCGGAAGTTCGCATGATCATGAATGACATCAACTGCTGCTCCAAAAGGTCCAGTGACAACGAGTGATCAGTTTCGTGCCAGTGAATCATCGATCCAGACGCGATGGAGTAAACCACGTGGAGACGCGGCTCCCAAAGTTTATATTTAGTGGACAAGGTATGGCACAGCAGTACAACTCTAGACTTGAATCGGCAGCAATCGCGAATAAAGTAGCAAGCAGCACATCCTACAATAACAAGACAATTCACATAAAGCCAAGTACTTTGAACGCACCATTCGTCATCACGCGCCCCTTCTCTCCCGTTTGTACCCACGCATTTTTCTCTCCACTCTCACCCTCAGCTGATAGCATGCTCCCAACTGGCGGCCCTCGAACTAAGATTTCACCAATGGGGTCTGCACCCTTTTCAACCACGTCGTCGTCGACACCGACGAGTTTAGCCTCGACATTTATACTCGGAGCACCAACATGTGCAGGTTCGGGAGTCGCAGATGAGGGAAGCATCTGCAAATCAGATGCATGCGTAGCAAAGAGGGGACCAGCGGCAGAGCCATGGGTGTGTATGTTGATCAACGGGACGGAGAGCGCGATGCGAGCAGGCGTAAGAGAGTCAAATGGTAGAGGTCCTAGAAGTAGATTAATCATCTATTGCGGTTAGAAATAAGGAGAAACACACCGCCACTAATCACAACCTCCTTCAATGTATCAGCCATTTTGCCGAGCACAGCTTCTCGTGCGCCATCGAAGACAGTACGATCCCATAGGCTATCCTTGCTAAGGAATCCTTCCCTGAGGCCAGCAAATTTGTGCCGCCATGCCAGGGGGTACATGAAGAAAGACTTCTTCGCACGGCTAATCACTGCGGATGTGAGTGATTGAACATGTTCAGGCTTGAGGAAGAGGACTGTTGGAGATGGTATGCGGTTGATTGCAGACAGGACATCAGTTACATCCAGAGTCGGTGCATCTGAATATTTCCTTTAAGATTTCGAGATACATCGGTTCGGGCTCGAACATACCTTGAACATGGAAGACTCTCGTTGAGGGCAACGTCGTAAAACTAACGCCCTCAAAAAGAGCTGTGTAAGCGATAGCACGTCCGTACGGAGTACTCAGAGAATGCGCCGAGACAATGGTATCGAGCGTAGATAGGTTACTGGCCACGGGGAAGAGTGACTTAATTGCCGTCACGCCGGAGGTAAAGTTCTCGTGCGTTAGCTGCACTCCCCGCCTCTCACCCGACGGAGTCTCAAAGAATGACACCGTGTATGGACTATCGGACTCTAAACAACAATCAGGTTAATGATGGCATGGAAATAAAAGTACATACGGGGAGCATTTTTCGGCGCTTGAGGTACCTTGCCCGTAGATTCGACCTCACTCCAAGAGTATATTTCCACCTCCCTCATACCCTTGGGTTTGATATTGCTGTCTGACTCCCCTACCACGATGATTTTGTGATGGTGCTCGCGCGCATCATAAATGAGCTCGAGCACATGCGGCAGAAAAGTCGCGTCTGTGATGATGGCGTCAGGTCGGTGCATCTCAAGAACTCCCGTGAGCAGCTTCGGGGAGTTCAACGTAATGGAAGCAATGGATTGCTCGGAGAGTGCGAGGTCACTGATAAGGAATTCTAGAATGCACATCAATTTGAACCATTCTCAATGCGCGTTAGGCAAAATGGAACGTACCAATGCAATCATTGAGCAAAATCAATACAGTTGACTCTTCTGAGACAAGTTTAGTGATCCCCGACCCAAATGCCGAAATACTCGCTTTAAGTTGAGCATTGGTAATCTGAACACAAATCGTTACAGAGTAAGCGTGCAGGATGTGCTCATTCGAACGCACCTTGGTGGACCAGAGCGTACGCGGTGCATCAAATTCAGGTTTCAAGAAGTCATTGACCACATTCACGTCTTTGTCGGGTCGGACGGGGAACTGTTATAGATTCAACGGATGTTTCATGTAGAGCGCCCGAGTCCACGCACCCTGCCCAAGAGCCCTGTCCCATAGTTGCGGTAGACAGCACTCTCACCTGGATGCCTCACACGCCCTGCGTCGCTCTGTCGACCTAGGAGAATCGGGTGGACAAGAGGCTGCGGTTTGTAGAGGTTTTGGAGGAGAAATACAGTTACACCGATGAAGCCGAGAAGAACAGTAAGGTCGTCTGTGACGAGGTAGTCTGAGACAGCCATGGTGATCGGAATTGATGATGGCAACCAGTCTCCTCACAATCAACCAATGCAGTCGAACTTGGGGGAGAAGAGAAACGAGAGGGCTCCTTCGACGTGTCAGTGTCTACGTAAGTAATAACTGTAACATATACGCTGATCGGTCAGGTTGAATCAGCACAAATACTACACAACAAAATATAAGATCTCTTCAAGTCCTGCCAGCAGCCAGTGGTCCACCGGATTTGTGGAGCTTTCAAGCCCGAGTGTCATGGTTGTCTCGCCGGGTTCGGCGCATCGAGACGCTCGCAGCTGCGCAACTTCTGATTCATCGCGAAGCGCTCAATCTTTGAGGGGATTAAGTTGGCGCTTGAGTGAATCAGAGTCGCGAGCATGGAGTCGCAAGTTGGACTACTAGTTGTCAGGTGCGTATTCCGTCACTCCACATCTCATTAAATGTCTGACTTGTCCTTTCATTGATACGCAGGTAACACTATACATTGCAGCGGTATGCTTGTAGTTGTCTTTTGCTGTTCCCTGCTATTTGCGAGATATCCATGCGAGACTCGTAAGAATACATACTCATCGTTAACATGAATCATTGTACTCGTGTTAGTCGGCCAGAATATCTGGCAGCATGTGAATACCCTGATCTCGTCGGTGGCCCCGAATTGAGTTTTGGACATTTACATCTGAGATCTGAAGATTCTGAACTCAGTTACTTTTGCCTCCAGTTGCCGGCAGTGCTCCCTGAGGCATTAATTAATTTACAATAAATGCACCTCCGCATTGTTGACGTAGCGAATTCCCCTCTGTGCAGCACTTACAATTGCTCTCTGGCAAATCAGATACACTTCGAAGGGAGTCCACAGACGGTTACGGTCCACGGAGCGCGTAAACTTTTAAGTTTTATGGGAAATGCCGCAGGAGAAAACTTGAACTGTTTTGCGGCTTGCCCCAAGTTTTCATCACGCCGCGACACATCTAACAAATATTTATCCCAGTTCCTTTTATTTCACTGCAAATTACATTACTTGCAAAGTCGCTTGCTGTCCGATGATCTGGATACTACTATTTTGCTGACATGTTCATGCGCGATGGTCACTAAATATCTGGTGCCGTGACGCGACTAAAACAATGGGACCTGGATCTATACAACAACTCTACCATGCCTGGGCTTCCTTATCATTGTACAGGTAAACCAAATACACGTAGGCCTCTCGCTATAACTCGATGGCCCTCACAGGTGGTCAGTGCACCGTCCGTGCACGATATTACATGCCACGTGACCTACCTCACCTTCAATCGTCGAACTCCAATCCGGATCTCCCCCTCTCTCCAACTCTCTCCCTCTCTCCCCTCTTTTGTGCATTTCTGAACAATTATCCTCTCGTCAATTTCATTCTGTCCCAACTGTAGCAATGGTCACTACGTCAACTCCGAAGAAGTCCTCAACCAAGGCCGCCGACGCTAGTGCTAAATCTGCCCAGAAGACGGCAGCTTCGAAGACGTATCATACGACCCACCCGTCCTGGATTGATATGATTACCGTGGGTTATCATTCTATTTATTGCGCGCATCCCTTCCTGGGTTACATGCATTCAATTGCGATTGTGCGAAAAATAACCCCTGTCTCCAGGAGTGCATCACCACGACGCCCGATGGAACCCGTCACGGGGTATCCCGACCAGCGATTAAGAAGGTAAGCACTCATTATAGCATGTTGTATAAATAGTTTATGCCTGACATTTTGCAGTTTGTGGATTCCAAGTACCATCTTGAAATCAACCCTTTGGCTTCTAGTCAACTTAATCGAGCAATCCATCAAGGCGCTGACAAAGGAAAATTTGTCCTGCCAAAGGGCGAGTCTTCCCTTCCAAATTACCACGGTTCATCTTATTTTTTACGCGATTCCATATAGGTCCTTCCGGGAAAGTTAAGCTTGCGCCTCGGAGGCACAATGAGGCAGCTAAAGAGGTACGTCACGCCTGTCTCCTTCTTGTCTCCTCATCTTGATCCCAACCTTCATCTGCCAGAATACAAAGCCAGCATCAAAGCGCTCGACTACCAAAGAAAGCCAAGCCGCTCCAGTCAAGGCAGCTCCTAAGACCGCGGTGAAGAAGTCCCGTACTGCGAAGCCGGTGGCCACCACCCAGCCCTCCGCAGCGCTGAAGTCGGGGACTGAAAAGAAATATCACTCCGCTGCAAAGAAGGCTAAGGCAACTGGTACCTCCACTCGCAGGACGGCTGGAAGAAAGGCTACGACAGCACGAAGCACCGCTAAGAAGGTATATATATGCGGAGTTTGTATTGACAATGAGCGCTAACATCAACACGTTGTCGTTTTTTAGACTGCCACAGGACGAACAACTGCTGCAAAAACCAGGCGAGGAGCAGCTCCTACAAAGAGGACTACGCGGGCAGCCGCTTCGAAGCAGCAGAGAGGCAAGAGGATTTCCCGCAAGTAAAGGATGTTATTCATGGTAGGGTCGGATGCAATACTTCTGTCGGTGGCGTGCTCACCTGTTATGGTCACATTGCCAGATTTCACGCTCTTTCTGGCGTATCATGGCTAATGTCTTGATATCTCCTCAGAAACACGGCTATTCCTCGCTGCTTTTCGTCTCCTGTTCAAGTCTCTTTTTCATCCACCTTGCCGTTTTTACTTCTTGGATGTATCTTCGTAACGCCCCCCTCACGCTTTCGTACGAGTTTTACCTCTGATGCACATGGCTATCCGATCCTGTAAAGTACCTTGTATCTAGGCGATGGAATGTGTACAGGCTTCGTGGTCTTTTAAATGTTCTTCTAAACAATCGCACAACAAATCCCGTTCACTCAGGAACATGCATTGGTGTGAAAGCCGCCTTGATATCATCTAAAACATCCCCTGGTTGATACTCTACGTAAGTCTCCCCTAGATAGATAACGTCGACGAAGGGATGGTTATTCCTTCTTGTTACAAACCCTATATTTCGAGCTTATATGAAGGTGTCGCGAATCGAACATGATGAGTCGGCCCGGGAATGACACGAATAGCAGTAGCGTGTCCCTTATCTGTCCTTGAGCTTGAGAGGGATTTGATCCCATTACAATATAACAAATCAACTCGAGCACGAAGAACGTAGTCATTGCGGAACGTGCACGGGCCACAAGGGGTGATACCACAACATTCATTACGTATGGATCCAAACTTGGTTGCGATACTCATAGAGGGTCTGTGGCGGTGTCGAATTTCCTATAAAATAAGGTTCCGGAGAACGCGTCACAGTCAACAAACAGTAAACGGGCACGCACGTGACCAGACGCGTCTGGAGTATAAATGCGGATGACTTGCCTTACCCGCCAAACTCCAACTTTTGTCCTTCTCTACGCCGCAACGATCTCCTAGTCGTTACATACCATCTACTTTAGCAACTTTTCTACATTTTACTGTTGTTAAAAATGTCCTCCAACACCTCAGTTTCTCCTCCCCCTATCGAGACACTTCCTGCGTCTTCGTCTAGAGCCAGGAAGCCCGTGTCTAAAAAGCCCGCGTCTAAGAAGATCGCCACGAAGGCCGCTCCAAAGGCTGTTCCAAAGGCTGCTCCCAAGGCTGCTTCACATCCTTCTTGGAAGGATATCATTAAAGTCAGTCGAACAGTAAAACCAAAGTGACGATTTGTGAACCCAAATCACTGTAGGAGTGCATCGCCGCTAACAAGGAGGATGCTCGCACTGGCGTATCAAGAGCGACTATCAAGAAGGTGCGCATGTATTCCATTTCTACCCGAAAGTGACTAAATGTTACCGGTCTCAGTTTGCTGAAGAAAACTATCATATCGAAGTCTCTGGCGCGAACTTGTACCAACTTAACCGCGCCATTACATCTGGAGCCGCTGCAGGCGTATTTGCTTTGCCCAAGGGTCCCTCAGGCAAAGTCAAGCTTGCACCCAAGAAGAAACCGACATCCGATGATGAGGTATGTGATGATCGACGGTGGGACAACCTGGTGCTCATGCACATTTAAGAACTCGAAGCCTGTACCTGCAAAGAAGCCGGTGGTGAAGAAGGCTCCCGCCAAGAAGCCAGAAGCTCCCATCAAGAAGGCGGCCACGAAGGCAACGGCCACAGCATCCAAGGCAAAGAAGCCTGCCGCTACGAAGAAGACCACCACAACTGCTACGAAGAAAGCTGCCGCGGTACCAGCACCGAAGAAGGCTGTGCCAAAGAAGACTACTGCTGGTGCTGCAAGCAAGAAACCGGCAGCAAAATCAGCGGTCCCTGCCAAAAAGGCATCAACTGCGAAGACAGCAGAGAAGAAGGTGCGTTCGTGGGTAATGGTATGGTGAAACAGTCTGACGTTCACCTCAGGTCGCAGCCAAGGCTGCAGCTACCAAGGCCGCCAAGAAGCCAGCATCAAAAGCAAAGCCAGCATCATCACGGTCTAGGAAGGTTCGTTCTAGAGCGCATCTTACCTGTTCTAAGAGCTCACTGCCGATCTCAGGTTGCTGCTTAATGCTTTGTACTACGTGCCCTTGACTCCATCGACAGTTTCTCTTCCGTGGTCTTCTGCTTGTGACATTAGTGTGCTCTGTATTTTTGATAGATACCTTATTCATGTACTCTTACTGCGAAGTGTTGCATATCATTTATTCACGTGAGTTATTACGATCTTGTGCCGAATAAACTGAAACCGCCGATGGCAATGGTCAGATTGAGTAGGGCTGAGTCTGGTATTGAATACGGTAGTTTACTACATAGCTTAGTGTCCCAAAGTGATTGACAAATTTCGGCGACTTTCTGTAGGTCTTAGTATTAGAATCATACAAGCCAAGTCAGTTTGATTATCTTCAACCACAGTAAGAACTATTCATACATATCCCGAATGACGAAGCCAGAAATAATACAATCAAGGACAAAACATACTTCATCATATCTAGGCAGTAGATTGGTTTGATTATAGGCGCGTGGAAGGTCGTGTGTCATCCCCGAGGTCCCATCTTTGCCGCAGCCCCATCAGACAGCACCTGCCATGAGAAGAACCTAATCTCACAACTATAGTTCAGCCGCCTTCTTTGTTCATCCTTATTCTTTCGACATAGATAAACGTCATGATGACAATATCCATCATATGAGCGACAGTAGGCGATATTTCCAACGTAGCTTTACGCCTCCTTCCTATAATTCCGAGCGTCGCCCTATGAGAGCGAGCGACCACAGTCCTCGACTCATCGTTCAGCGAGAGCTGAAACCGTACTGTTGAGAACCAAATATGTCAGAAGAGGAAGTGAAGGGCACTCACAACAACAACTCTCTTGTCGAGATCCCAGCGATAGGAGCGACCATCTGGACCTGTGAAAACACGCTTCCTGCGAGGACTTCAACGTGACAGCCCAGAACCCGTGGCAGGGAGCCACAGAGAGTAACCTACCGTCCCGTTAAACCGTGCCTTGGAATAAAACTCTTTGTTTCTACTTCAGTTCCGCCTAAACGGAACTTTGTGGAAGCAGTTATGTTCCACTCGATCTCTCCCATAATCTCGAATTGGTCGCGCATATCAAATTGATCGGCATTTGGCTTGATTTTGTGAACTGTGGTATCACCGAATAATGGAGTACTTGTCTTGTAAATAACCAGCCCTTGCTCGTTGGTGAAGACAGTGTTGCGAACCTGTTCAGAAGAGAGAGTGAACACAATCATGTCGCCTACTTCCGCAGTTGACACGCAGGCTCGTGTCTTGTCTGCGGCATGCGATTATCAATCCTGTGTGGCATTAGGGTTAACGACAGGCAATGCAGTGCATGCCGTTTTCCAAGCTGTGCGGTGATGCGCTCGACCTACATTAGCAAGAGTTTTGAATTGCCCCGCAGTGTCGACTTTGACGGCTGATGTTCACTCAAATAAAACCAACCACATGGAGTCGGGAACTGTCGACGGCAGAATGTTTCCTCGTCATGTGCAGATGGAACGCGGTAGGAAGATTCAAAGTTCGTGAACGTCGTCGCCTTCCAGATGCTTGCGGGCACATGAATAACAACACCCCGCACCCAAGTAAGAAACCAGGCGGATGTAACCTGGCATGATGACCTTCCTCCGATGACGACTTCGCCCAACATATCCCGGACAGTTTCACCCAATGTGTGCGGGAGCGCAAGGACTACGAGTTTATGCCTCGACGGCATCGACTTAGAGGCTAGAGCTGCCTTTGGAAGATCTATCCCGATCCCCGCGGTCGAGAAGAGGTGGTGGTGGAAACGAGTTGGGTATGAAGCTCGCCTTTCGAGGCTCGTTGGCAAATGTTTGTTCTGCGGAACAAAAAAAAAATGTCGGAAAAAGTTATTTTTGGTTGGAATGCCTTATGAGCACT